>JAWDEX010179404.1:0-14373 GCA_035221805.1 Trichilia hirta | reverse complement strand
ATAATTGTGGCATTCGTTATACATTTTGACTTAGAGTTATAACAAATAAATGTAAAAAAGGAATTTTTTAATAGAGATTTAGAGGAAGAAATTTATATAGAATAATCAAAAGATTTTTTCTCTAATAATGGTGAGCATTTGGTATGCAAACTAAAAAAATCTATATATAAATTAAAACAAGCCTACTATTAGTGGTATTTAAAATTTCATGATGTTATCTCTTTATTTGAACTTGTAGAGAATATTATAAATTAATATATATACCATAAGATTAGTAAGAGTAAAATTTATTTTCTTATTCTATATATAGATAATGTTTTACTTGTAGCTAATGATAAAAGTATGTTACATGAGGTGAAATAATTTTTTTCTAAAAGTTTTGATATGAAAGATATGAGAAAAGCATTCTATGTCATTGAGGTCAACAAATATAGGGACAGAATTCGAGAAATTTTAAGTTTGTAATAAGAAACCTATCTAAATAAAATTTTAAAGAGATTTTGAATGAAAGATTGTTCACTAAGTATAACTCCTATTGTGAAGGGTGATAGGTTTAATGCCTCCTATTGTAAAGGGTGACATATTTAATTTGAATTAATGCCTGACTAATAATCTTAAAATGGAATAAATGAAAAATATTTCATATGCTTTTGTTGTGAGAAACTTGATGTACGCTCAAGTTTGTACAAAACCTGACATTGCATTTGTCATTAGAATATTAGAAAAATATGAGAGTAATCTAAGCATTGACCACTGAAAAGTTGCAAAAAAAGTGTTGAGGTACCTTTAAGAGAGCAAAACTATATGCTTATGTACAGAAAAATTCATAATTTAGAAGTAATTAACTATTCTAATACTGACTTTGCTGAATGTGTCAATTCACAAAAATCAATATCAGGATACATCTTTATATTTGCAGGTGGAGCTGCATCTTGGAGAAGTGCAAAGTAATCTTTGATTGCTACTTTTACTATAAAAATAGAGTATGTGTTTTATTTTAAGGCTATTTTGTATAATGTATGAATGAAGAGTTTTATTACTAGGCTTAGAATTATTAATTTTATTTTTAGGCCATTAAAAGTATATTGTGACAATTTAGTTATATTCTTTATGGTTAAGAATAATAAAATGATTGTCGAAGTAAACCCATCGACATAAAGTAGTTAGCCATAAGAAGACGTGTTAAAGAAAAAACAATGGTCATTGGACACATTGATACTGAATTGATAATTGCTAATCCTTTAACTAAAGGTATACCATTAATAAAATTTAAAGATCATATGAATAAAATGGGATTTGATTCCCTTATGTAATTTTTGTTATAAGATCGAATGTGCTTAAAACTTTTTGCGTAATATTTTCTCATATTTGTTTTTTTTTGTGTACACATTTATTATAAGAAATATCATTAAGTTTGAAGCTAAAATAAACATAAGATTTACTTATTAAATTAAGTAAACTAAAGCTTAAGAGAGATGACATATTGTGATACATGAAAGATAATACTCGTTTTTAGAAGACATCGTCTGATTCATGTAATTTATTTCTTACTAAAGTAAATAATGAAATTTATGTGCCAAATAGGAGAATGTTAGAATGTGGCACGAAATCAAGTTATTTAAAGTATTTTAACTCTCTTAAAGTCAAATTACCTAAATTACCCTAAAAGTTAAAAATCAAGTGACTTAAGCTATTTAGAGAGTAGTTGTAGTCCTATTATATTTAGGGTGGTTTAAAATTAATTTAAGTTGGCCAATTATCGATATTTGGTGGCACATGATTCCATTTAATTTTCATTTTTTTTAAACTTTCACTAGACTTTTTAATAGAAAAAAATGTATATATTGAAAAGTTTTAAGGTCTCCAAGCTAGTTAAGTTTTTATTCAGTCATTTACACTATTATAAGAAAATTAGAAAGATTTGAAAATATCTCAAAAATCATCTTCAAATTTAAAAAATTCAATGGTGGAATGTGTATTGATTTTCTTTTACATAATGATTTATTTAATGTTTTAATGCTTATAAAAATATTCAGATCATACAGCAGTTTCTAACGGTTTCTTTCTTTACGTGGTTGGCAAGTAGGCATAGTGGATTAATCAGAGAATAATACATGAAGCATATGCTCGATTAACTTCGAAGAGAAAGAATATTATGTTTCCAAAGTATGAGTAACCAAAACCATCCATATTAATTGTTAATCCTTCAATTCTTCACGTTCAGGATAAGATCATCCCATGCTGACTTGGATTATCATCCTAGTTTCTGGTGCTTGTCAATTTTATCACTAATGATGACTTAATAAAGACTATAAAACCTTAATTAAGAATATGTTCGTGTTAACTCTTTGTTTTTATCTTCTTAATTATTTTATGTGATATTGAAGCATCATATCTTTCACATCCTTTAAAGACAGCTCAAAGAGAGAGGAATATAACTAGAGTAGTGTTATACTTATATCCCCTTTAACCTCCAATATACTCTCCGATATAGTAGCACTCAATTCGCATGCTAGCGTCAGTTGCAATTTCATCAGCAGCAGTCAAAATATCTGGCTGATAAGGATTCACTTCAAGATATTTTATTACAGGACCCACCTAAGATTGATTTTTTTTTCCCTATATCTCATCCTTTCGGGCACAATATATATGGATAACTTTCCTTGCATTTTGAAACACAGAAATCTCATTGTCGTTGGGTATTAAATGGAATCAAACCACAAGCGTAGAGGGTTCATCAAAGGAAACAAACTGGTTATGGCTTTGAATCAAGCAGCTAAGCCATCATCAACGACTGCGAAATATAGCAGCAAAGTGATCCCAAGCCAATCTTCTTCAGTAACTTCTGTTGATTTCTATAGTAATAATAATTATCACGTCGATAGCCCACCAAAACAGTATATTAATGCGTCTGGGCATATAGGTAATGAGTCATTTTATCAGAGTGATGAAACGTATTCCTATGGAGAAAGCATTGACGATATGGCTGCTAGTTACATATCTTGTGTGCAAGAGCGTTTCAAGCTTGAAAGAGTTGATTGAACTTTTATATTCTGTATACAAACTTATTTATACAAAAGTCAAGAGTCTGGGTTGGTGGTCTTAGTTATGTCTTAATGGCTCGTTATGTAGTAAGTAATGACCGGGGGGAGACGGGTTAATAGCGGTGGCAGCAGGCCATGGCAAAGATAAAAAATAAAGGGTGGCGGGTTATTTTATTTTTATTTTTTTCAATTTAAGAAATAGGCAGAGTTAAATATATATTTAATTTTTCATCCTTACTTATTCTTGGAATTGAATTCAGATGGACTATAAAAGATAGTTGTAAAAGACAGGTAGAGTTTAAATATATTTTTAATTCCTTAATCGTTTCCTGTACTTGAAGTTTAATATAGATGTTGTCAAAAAAGATGATTAGCTTAAATTACTACAAGTTATGAAGTAAAATTTTTCGAAAGCCGGCAAGTTAATTTATTGTAGGTCAATAAGTGTTAAATTTAAATGTTATAAAGATTAAATCCTCTAAATTTATTGCCAAACATGTGATTAAAAATATGAATGCAGATACAAGAAATAGTGTAGTGCAATGAGTAAACAAGCCCTCCCCCTTTATGCTTGTAATTTTAAGGCAACAAGAGAGGGAATAAGAATGCAGTTGGGATTGTGACTTATCATAGAGTGTGGGCATGAGGCGGTTTGATCTGGGTTTCATTGGCTTCGAATTAAAATGTTTACCATTTTTTTAATTTAATTTTGGACCAGAAAGAATAGAATTTAAGAGATAAATTGAATTGAATTAGATGGAAAAAAATCGAATGGTACAAAAATTTAAACTAAAAAAATTATATTGTATAAGAAAATTTATTATTGAATTCTTTGAATTGAAAATCAAACTAAATATTGCTGTCTTATTCAATTAGAATGAACAATATTCTTATACTATATTCTCCACTTGAAACTTGACCAATCCGATTATTCGAATCTTAATTCTTTTGTCTTAGACTAGTATTCGGAATACACCATTTCACTTGCTCTAATTTTTGCCTTATTATTTATTGCAATTATCCTTATAGATATGTTCGATTGTTATCCTTAATTTGAATTGTTCACATAAAACAAATAAGAATAGTTTTATAGTTTATATGTACTTGATTTTCCTTGTACTGAACAAATTCTGATGGACAGGTAGCCTAATCTGATATACCATTAAATAATAAATAGAGTGGTGTTAAGGATATAAACCTTTTTTTTTTTTTCACAAACTCTTTGTACAAATCGATGTAGCATGGTAATATTAGTTAATAAAAACACAAAATAAATTCAATTATTGACTTAATTTTTTTGGTTAATATATATATTTTTTAATGAGAACACACATATGTATGTTGGTCTAAAGCAACATCAGTACTCAAGTCGTAAATTGTAAGTAGATTATGTTGAATCTTAGTCCAATACTGTATGGGTCAAAGATATATTGATTATGTATTAAAAACAATTATAAGTTAACAAAATTAAGTGATCTTAAGTTTAGTATTTATGAATTTAATATATTCAATTAAAGTATAAGTTTATTTATATGTAAAAATTGGATCTTATTTCTAATTTAAGATATACCAAATAGAAATAAAAAATATAAATCATCCAATTAAATTTTTCTGTAACCATTAAATTATAGTCTTCGAATCAGTATTTAAAAGAGTATTTTTTTTTTGGGTCCCATTTTCAAAAAATATAAATCTTAATTACTAAACTTGGAAGTTCTATAATTATGTTGTTGTAAATTCAAAATTAAAGTATGAATGTTAAATATATTCTTTAAAATTTTACTTAGATATTTTAATTCAGTAGTTTTTTTAAACATAATAAATTTAATTCATCATTTAGCAATAGCTAATAAATTACAAAGAAAAAGGAGTCTCTTCTCTACTCTATGTAACCTTAAACAGTGTAGCTATCCGAAAACAAAAAAGTTATTAAAGTGGAGAACCATTCCCAATATAAACCTCCTCTGGCTAGACTCCGTTTTTCAAGAATAAAGTAGAAGCTCTTTTACCCCCCACTACTGATAAAGTAGTCTCTGATCAATACCTTTCAATAGGTCGATTCAAAAGGTATATAGTATAGGAATACACGGTATTTCCATGGAAAATTAAGGATAAGTTTCAAATGAAGTTGATATATAGACTGTTCTGTTCAACTGGGAATCTACACAGTTTGTACACAGTTTGTTTCTGCATTTAGTTGGCAAGAGGGCACAGTGGCTTAATTAGAGGGTAATACATACGGGAAGCATATTTTTAATCAACTTCAAAGAGAAAGAATATTATATTTCCAAAGCATAACTTAGTCATTTTATGGGATACCACCCCAGTTTCTGGTGCTTGTTAATTAATTTTATCAATAATGATAACTTAATAAAGACCATAAACCATAATTAAGGAATATGCTTATGTTAACCCTTTGTTGTTTTCTTCTTAATTATTTTATGGGATACTGAAGCATCATATCTTTCACATCCTTTACAGATAGAGAGGAATATTTCTAGAGCAGTGTCATACTTATATCCCATTTAACCTTCAAAGTACTCTACGAACTAGTTGCACTTAATCCGTATGTTGGCTACACTTGAATTTAATCAGCAGCACTCAATATATCCGGCTGATAAGAATCCACTTCAAGATATTTTATTGAAGGACCCACCTAAGATTAATTTTCTCTCTATATCTCATACTTTGGACAACTATATATATAGATAACTTCTCTTGTATTTTGAATTCAAGCACACGGAAATCTCATTCTCATTGAGTATTATATTAAATGGAATCAAATCACAGGCGTAGATGGTTCGTCAAAGCAACAAACTGGTCATGGCCTTGTATAAAGCAGCTAAGTCATCATCAACGACTGTGAAATACAGTAGCAAAGTGGTTCCAATTCAGTGGCTTCTGTTGATTTCTATTCTAACAATGATTATCACGTCGATCGTACACCGAAAGAGCATATTAATACATCTGACCATATAAGTAATCATCAGTCATTTTGTCAGAATAATGAAATGTATTCCTATGGAGAAAGCATTGGCGATACGGCTGCTAGTCACATATCTAGTGTGCAAGAGCGTTTCGAGTTGATTGAGTTTTGATCTGTATATACGTATGTTTATAGAGAAGTTAGAGTCTGTGAGATGGGTCGGCTCAATTATGTATTAATGGCCAGTTATATAATACGAGTGTTGAACCTGAAGTTATTTCCAATACCATGAGTCGATTACATGTTTTCAAGTTACATGATCTCATGGATTAACCTTTTAGAGAGGCAAGGGATTAGAGACTGAAGCATATGTATGTACAATTATATCATGTAGAGCATGTGATTATTATAAAGAAAATAGTTTGAACAAAATAACTGAATGACTTCTTCCATTACAACTGAAGACAGGTTACAAGTATATAGTTACAAGAGTGAATTGATAAGCATTATCACAGCTGACATCTATATGTAGTTGATAATTATTTTTTAAATGATAATAATGTCTTGCAGGGAAGAAATAAACATAAACCAATCCATTCTTGTGAAGATATATCCATACCACGTCTGAAGATGCCACGTATAATGATTATACTATGTGCGTTACTTCTTTTCAATAAATATATCTTATCATGATAGTTTTGAAATCTATGCAGCTATAGCCTAGCTTAACAGAGAAATCGTGGAGTTTTTAAAAAAAAAAAGAATTGATATTTTTACCTTACCATGGGGCTTAAGCACAGTTTTTAAATTCCTATATAGAACCCCTAATGTAAAGCCGATTAAAAATTTGATCAAACCAAGTATATTCAAGTTTGAAAAGAAGTTAATTAGACTATGACTTTGTTTCATTGAAGTATTGTAACTTTGAAGTCATCATTGTTGTGTGATAAAATTACAAAATGATAAATATTAGTTGAAAAGTGAATGGCATTTGCACTTTCTTTTTATTATTTTTTAACTTTAATTTTAAAGTTAATAAAGTTTTTAGCACCATACGCAGCCATATATTTTAAAATTAGGGATCAATGCAGTATTTTGTGCTATTTGAACTTCCCCTGCTATAAAGCAGTTATAGTAAGAATATGATCTGGTCATAATAAGACATCGATTAATTGGGGGCTTAGCTATTTTTGAGAACACATTGATGATGTGAGCAATTGTATTTGTATAATCCTGTTGAACTCTTCCTGTAACTTCTTGGAGAATAATTATTCTATTCAATGGTAGTCTATTTAACCAAAAATGTTAATTATTTTATTAGTTGGGAACACAAGATTTTCTGATAAAAGTGATCCGACAATGTTTTGTAGAAAGTATCTTTTCTACATGGGTTTAATGAGGAATAAGAGCGTATGGTCATTAAGATAGGTATTATTATATGAAAATACAAAATTAAGAAAAATAATTAATAATTAACATAATTTTTAAATAGTTTTAATGAAATATTTTTAGAAATAATTTTGTAAAGGGTTGTTCATAGCACTTATTTTCGGGTAATTCATCTTTATATTTTATATTAAAATATAATTCATTACACTATAGGTAGGGCTATGGTGCATATATCTTCTAATCCTTTTCAACTATTTTATTACGATCTTGAGTTCTTCTTACCTCTTTATGCATCATAGCTGGACCCTTATATGCAAAAGGTCAAAAAGAAAAATATGAAGAGCACCCAACTAAAGCCAATGAGGTAAAATAAAGCCAAAGTTACCAAATTATAAAATATAAATTTGGCATCACCAGATGATCAAAGGATATTTATATAAACAATTTGCTCCATTATTAAACAAAGTTCACGACCATATTTTCATTCAAGAAACCTGAAATTAACATTCAAAAGGAAGTTAGGAAAAAATTTTCAATTTACTAAATCTGGTGTCTTCTAAAATATTTTAACAAGGATTAATGAAATAGTTGTTTACGTACCTTCGCTGGAATTCACCAAAGTCATTCGCTCCCATAATTCCCATGTCCATGCTTTTGTTGGTATCTTTCATCTCGTGCAACTTGACCTTAAATTATACCAAATAATAATAATAATAATAAAATAAATAAGTAAAATTGTATTTCTGACTATGGTATTCAAACTAAACATATATAAATAAAGCAAAATAATGCGACTGATGATGATCAGGTGTCTTACTCCTTTCTGAAGACGACAGTGCTCCTCTTTTAGGGCCGTTTGCTGCGTTTAAACAAAGAAAGTAAACGTCTAATTTGTTTCCATACATTGCATTTAAGAACACCAATAAATATACAATCATTCTCGTCTGTTTTTAAAGTATGTACTCTCATAAAATAACATAACTTTCCTTCACAATATATTTTTAAAAGAAAAACTACATTATTTTCCTGGGATCCCCCGCATTTTATATCTATATTTACTTAACTGGTTTCTCTAATCTTCAAATTAAGTTAATGATGCATAACTAATACCGCTCTAGTTATTATTAGATTTTATAGGTTGGTTTTTGTTAGTATCTTACCTTTCTTTTCAGTAAGTTGATGTGCTCCGACATCATGCGCCACTGCCCATTAAAATACCAGACCCCATCAGTCAAATACAGATCTTTCCGGGGCTTATACTCTGTAAATAACTATTACATATAGCTTTGTGATATGACGATAACATGAATATATAATTTTAATACACCTTTTTAGATCTGACACGTTCAACGCCTTTCTTTAATTCTCGCTCCAGGGTTTTCAATTCTTTGATGCTCAATGAGGTGATATCTTCTCCAGTTAAGTTCCTACAAAGTAATTAATTTAGCAAAAGAATTAGCACTACTGACGATGAAATGGCAATCAAGAAATACCAATGTGTGAATATAGATAGATAGATATAGATCTAGATATAGAGACACACCTAACTCTTGCTTCCATTGAATCTATAGTCTTGTTTAAACCTTCTAGCTGAGTTTTCCACAACTGCAAACACCAGAAAATTCATCAAGCAGCCGGGAATTAATTAAAACAAATTAATGGAGACCGGATAAATTAATCTATCCAAGTATATATATGTTTGTGAATGGATGTAACGCTTTATGCAAACTCTGAAGAGAAATTCTTATAATCTCCGCAATCCGCAGGAATTTCCAGAAAAGTAACATAGGGCAAGTCCATTATAAGAAATTCAAGGGAGGCAAATAAATTAAACAGTATATTTATAATAGCTTTAAATTTAGGATGAATTGTATGGACGATATTAATTGTCTGATTGGATGATGATGTAATGATGTATTACCTATTCCAATTTGTATTCGCATTGAATGATTTTGGATCGCATTAGGAGAACAATAAAATAAAAAAGGATATTCGAGGCCTCCATAACTCAAACAAATTTATAAACTAAATAAAACTACACTTATGAAATTATAAAAATTATAAAATAAAACTAAATAATTTTAAAAAAATTATAGAAGTTATAAAATTTTGTGAAAGAAAAAAAAAATCAATTTAATAAAATTATCACATTAGAAACCCATTTTTTCTAGGTTACAAAACCACACCTAAGTTCTGTTGGTGATTGTATTTAATTGAAAAAATGATTAATAATAATAACTTTTAATAGGACTTACTTAATTTTCTATTAATATTTAATATTTAGATTTTTTTTTTTTTTTTTTTATTTTTTTTAACAATAGCTGTAGCTTTTAAGCTCCAACACCAACGAACAGTCACAATGTTCAACTAATTGTATTAAAAATTTTCAGAAAATAAGATAAATCTAATCCAAAGATATCTATGACAGTGATAGAACTAATTAAAGACAAAACCAGAAAGGGAAAGCCTAAACAACCTTTATATCATTTTAATTATTAATTTGTCAAATTTTAGCCAAATATGTAGCACTCAATGGCCAATATTCATCTATTCATGCAGTCCTCAACTGTACTATGAATATATATAGTGGATTGCTGATTTTTCTGTGTACAAATCTACGTGGAGAAAACGAATTTGGGGTATATCAGGGCATTTCTTGGTAGCAGTTCATTCTCATATACTGTTGATTTAAAAAATTAAAAAAAAAAAAAAAAAAAAAAAAAGAAGAAGGGAACATTGAATTTATTAAATTTCCCCGGATAGCCATCGGAAACGCAGAGAAAAACAGTACATGAGAAACCTAAACTGGGTTTATATGAAATACAAGTTCTCGTATTGATTTGAATGAAACGAGGATGATAGGGGAAAAAAAAACTATAGTCAGAATCATGATCATCTACTCCACTCTGAAAAGAAAAATATTAACTGTTCTTTTCTTTGATTGCTATTGATTTATAACTTTTTCCCTTTTTTCTATTGCTTTTTGCTCTTCTGCTTTAATAAATAATAAAATCATCAGAGTCAAAAATCGCGGTTTCGACTGTGTTGAACTTGAAGATTCAATAGCATAGTAAACTTCTGTTATATATATTGCCTTTGCAAATTTTGTTAACGTTAGTAAGAGACGGTAAGTAAATATTCAGTTAAAGCTTTTGATATTAACAAAAAATAATTATTAAATTCGAAAGCATACATATAACGAGTCGAAAATGATAATACCTCGACGATTTTCGATTGCTGGTTGGCAGAATTAATCGACCCTTTTTCTCTCCTATACCTTGCAATGATTTTGTCCATGCTGAGACGATAGTAACATGAAAAAAAATAATCAATTTTAAAGGATAAAATTAACAAATAGCAAGGAAGAAACTAAGTTTCTAAATGAACGAAGGAGATGAGAACTTAGACAACTGACTCATCACTAGCAAAATGATAATGCTTTCCAGTAGGAGAGAACATGATGAGAGCAATTTCAACATCACAGAGAATAGAAAGCTCAAGAGCCTTCTTTAAAATCCCATTTTTTCTCTTGGAGAAGGTCACTTGTCTGCTTGTCGTGTTTTCTATTCTCTTCAGCTGCACCTTCCCTCTCCCCATTTCTATTTTCCTTTTCCTTTTCTTTAGATCTATTATTGTATTAGCTTCTTTACAAATTTACTAGAGTTCATACATATATTTATACAGTTCCAAGCAAATAACATCTGAGAGAAAATTAAACGTAATCATGGATGCAACGGTAAAGATGATTTCACATCCATTTTCCAATTTAATTGAGTGGTGATTGAAAGATTAATATACGAGTTGGATATTAAGACGGTGTAGTTTTACTTTTGTAAGACATGAATATTAGGTATTAAATAGTAAAAAGAAGAGTAAATTTTACAAAAAAATTATTGTTATAATATATTTTTTAATTTTATTCTTAAGAAACAACTATAAATATGTAATTTTGAAAATTTGTACTATTAAACTATTATTAATCAACCGTTTGATATATCATGTAATTAATCTTACCTGAACCGATTAGTGATAAACTAGCAAAATGAGCGAGAAAATATGAGTGAAAATCGGATAGATTATCCATGTAGAATTTATACCCGGCATATGTCCCCCTAGTGACAGGGCAACATAATTCTTGTTTTGCAAATCGTCCTCTTCTTTCATTATTACTATGCCGACCCTAGCTATACATACATATGGATTCGTCATATTTAGGGCTTTGTTACTGCACACTGTTCGTCTATTCCTATGTTGTTATCACATGCATGCATGATTTATGTTGAATGTTAATTTGTTGTACTATATATGAGTGTGATCAACATTCACATCATATATGTCGTTTGATCGTGTGTTAATATTCTTTGATCTATTTAATATGTTTGAAAGATGTTGTATATCAAAATACGATCGGATGAAGCAGCATAGGTTATTTTGAAGCAGCAATCGACACGTATAATAGAATTTTATAAAAATAATTTCTAATTTCCAATAAGAGATAGACAGGTGTTTCTAAAAATTGCTTGATTGCTTGATTGACTCATATGTTATGGTCTCATCTCATCATATTTATTTTGAATAATAACTACTAATCTTCACAGGTGTCAAATTCTTGTTTGGGGGGCAGCTCTTCAGATTATGAAGTTTAGTTACGACAAGTATTTATGTTACCTGTATGGCTCCACCATCGAACTAACGATGGGATTAGGGATTTCAAGGGATGGAATCTCTCGCAGAATTGGAATTGGACGAGCACCAGACTATTAATGGAATAGAACTAGGATGACTTTTTAAAAGATAAGATAAGAAAAAGAATAAGGTTAAAATTTTCAATTTTTATATAAATCATTATGTGCAAATTAATTAAAATAATAGTATTGATTATTTATAATTCATATAGTTTATTTTTATTATTTTTATTGATTCGGAATTTTTATTAACAAATATGATAGTATTAATAGGTCATAACTTTAAAGGGGATAATAAATACTCTTATGTTTTAAAAAAAGTATAAATATTTCTTTTTATTTTTTTGTAATAAACATTTTTTTTAAATTAAAAATTGATGACAAATACTTTTTGCAGTATCATTCGGTTGTTTTTATAAAAATTAGGAAGATAATAATAATTACATCATAAAAAAGGATAGATTAACTAATGAATAATACTACAAAGATATTTTTCACCAATTTCAAACTTTAAAAAAATAGTAGAATATGTATAATTTTATGAAATTATAAGAACATATTTGTTATTTTTAATAGCTTTAAAAGAGGAAGCCGTCTTAATGAAATAGAATTAGGATGGCTTTTTAAAAGATAAATAAAAAAATAATGTTAAATATATAAACTTTTTATAAATTATTATTTACGAATTAATTTATATGATAGTATAAATTATTATATAGATTATATTATTTGTTTTTATTAATTTTATTTTTTATTAACCTGAATTGATGTATAGTGCTTCAAAAGAGCACTTGCTTTTAATAGAATAGGATGGAGATGACCTTTCAAAAGAGTGGATAAGAGAAAAGTATTGCAAATAGAAATCCTTCATTCTCTTCGCATAAGTTGAGAGTAGGTAGTGATATGGCTGACTGTAGAAGGAACATATCAGACAAAATAAATATTCGCTTTGAATTTGAGTAGCTGTTTAATCTTACTTTTGAAATTAAGTTTGATGGGTTTATTTTTTTGTTTTTTTTTACCAGTTCTTTCGTCAATTAGGTTTTAACAGTGTTTTTCTTACCAATTAAGTTTTTACTGTGCTTTTTATTTAAGTCTTAAATTCACACAAGAGAGTTTGAAAGAAAGCTAAAATGTAGTTTGATAGAAAAAGGAAAATGATAGTTAGTGACGTTAGAATCTTTAAGTTTTAAAACGGTGTGTTTTAGTATTTGATTAGGATAATTGCAAGCAAAATAAATCTTAATCCTAGGATCGTACATATACGACATATTCTAATATTATTAAAAAATTAGAAAAAAATAGATTAAGAGACAATCCAAATCCATATAATTTTGTTATTATAAAAAATTATATAAATAAACAAATAAAATTCTAAATAAACTCCAAACATTTTCTTTCAATTACAATCTTTATACACCTATGAATTGTAAAACCCTTGTTCTCAACTCCAAATTCAATATATCTATTTTATAAATTCAAATAATTTTGAAAAAACAAATAAGTAAATAAGCAATAATAAGAAATTTATCATGTAAAATGTGCGCATAATTATATTCTTGTATAAATTTTTAAAGCAAGGGTTCTGATTCTTCTGAACAAGTGCTTATTGTATAATTAAATCAAAGGATGTTCATGATGATCGAAAATTTAGAATTACGATCTAAATGTTATCTTATTTTTGTTATTTGGGCAGCCCCAAAATATATCAAATTTACTGCTACCAAATGAAAAAAATGAGGAAAATTTTTCATCTTCCTTTTTCTTAGGAAATTTTTAGCAAAAAAACGAAGAAGAAAGAAAATGAAAGAATATTGAGATAATTGAAATCTATTCCCCATGTTACATTTGGAGATTTTTTTTCATTTTTGCAATATTTCATATAAAAAAATAGTACATTTTAAACTAGAAGGTGTAGCGAGATCCTAAGAAAAAAATTTTGAGAATTAATATATTCATATTTATTCTTTTATGTAATTTTAATTCAAAATAAATTCATGATTACAAAAAGAGAATTTTGTGAGAATTTTAAAGGCATTTCAATAGCACCATTCTAAAAAAATATATAAAATTTAATTTACCAATGTTCATGGAATGTTGATAGGGTTAATACCCTTCAGTTTTTGTTAATCATGATTTCTATTTAGAATGATATTTTAATATGTTAATGGTATATTTTTTTTAAGTTAATTGAATTTATTTATAATTAAAATTTGTAATATAAATTTTTGAGTAACCTAAAAGAGATAAAGTTTAAGCACAAAATGAAAAAGAAAAAGAACACCATTACCGCACCAAAGTTTAGTCTATTAAAACGAGAATTTTTTTC
>JAWDEX010179394.1:0-14072 GCA_035221805.1 Trichilia hirta | reverse complement strand
TTGGAATTTTATTGGATATGCCAATTATATCGTGAGAGACAAATAATACATACCCCTTGAAAGAAAGAAAGAAAGAAGAAAGAAAAAAAGAAAAAGTTCTTCCAGTACAGTCAATTATTGATTAGAATATATTTAATGTTAAAATACCATGTCGTTTATTTGTAATCGGTAACTTTTACCATATATTTTTATTAGTCCTAAGCACTAATTTATGTCCTTAATATAAGTGTCCATTTTTTTAGTATAAATATGCACTTTGTATTATTTTTATTAAATAGAGTGAGTAATAAACTAAATATAATTGGTCCAATGAACGTTGCACTCTACTATACATATATGTTAACATTACTCAAATCTTTCTTATTTACATTCCAAATTAATATTTATAATAGTTACTCTTTTTTAGTTGACATTAATTAATTTTTCATATATAAAAATAATAAAAGTGGGACAACATATTCATATATGATATATTTATAGTTTTTTTAATGGAATTAATAACTGTTGTCGATAAATTATTTGAGATTTATTTATGTGGGCTCTTGTCTCTAGGGTTAGACATATTCAAATAAATTCAATTTATATCTTGAATAAGTTTAAATTGATTTAAAAGATATTTAAAGTATATTTTAAATAATTATTTACATATTTAAATTTAAGCACAAAATTTAAATAATGAAATTGATTTAATATAAATTCCTTTATATATTTAAACTTAAATTTTAGATAAAATTTTTAAATTTAGGTTTAAAATTGAATTTATTTAAATTAAATCGAATTACAATTTATTATTAAATTGGATCAGGTTATTTTAAATATAATTTATAATATTTGGATAAATTTAAAATTTTCAATCCGCGTCTCGTTGACTTCTGTAGACTATAGTATGAAAAGGCTGGAATGGGTTGGTATTTCTGGAAGCCCAATATGACGAGAAATTATGGGCTATAAATTCCATAAATGTGCACCTTTACTAACTTCGCCCAAACGAAAAAAACCTTTGTATTTGTATTACGTAGATCAAATTTTCTTCTCTTTCAATTATTCTGCCGGTGGGATATTTTGTGTTGTATTTTTAGGAAATTGAATGGGTCCACGGCCAGAAACGTCAGGAAGACCATAAATTTCCAAATTAATACTGTGACGCCAAGAACCCAGATCAACAGTACTGGAATCAAATCAAAAGTAGTGATGTCATACATGACATCAAATGAAAATGGGCCAAGAAGAGACCCATGGACAAACTTATCTTCATTATTTTCACATTAGACGTCGTCGTTTCAATGGTATCATCAAATCAGAAACTCTTCTCAAATTTATTTTAAAAGGCCAATGTTTATCCAACTAAACTATTCGCATATCACCTGGTCACGTCCAAAAACTAGGGACGGTTGGAGATGAATTATGTTAAAGTAATAACAAATTAATCACTTTTACTAATTCAAATACATAACGTCAAATTAAGTAAAAAGAAATAGTTTTAATTTTATATCAGAATCTTTAATCATAAAATCATATTGCAGACCATAAAAATAATATAATGATTTCATATCATTTTTAAAATTTTTAATAATTAAAATCTAGATCTAATAATCCTATCAAAGCAAAGACCTTGAACAAATGAACCAACGCCCTTTCCAAAATCATGTGAAAAATATGCAGCAATCAATTCCACGCAAATATCAAGCTTTATGCAATTGTTAATTATTAAATAATAATATTAAACATAAAATAAACTAAAAGACAAAATTTATATCTTAATTATAATCATAATTATTAATTTTCTAATTTATATTAAATTCAATAATTTTGTAACAATTATAAATAAATAAATAGCTTATAAAATTTGCATATTAATTTCCTTTTGATGCATAAAAATTGGATTCCGCCTGTCGCCTGAGGTACTGGTGCCCTGACATTTCTATTGAGTGCCAATTATTAATTTTCCCTCTATTTTATTCGAAGCACGGACTGAAAATAGCTGATATATAATGGGCAGGGTTATGATGCATTCAGCTACAATTGTTCAAGTCTAGTTACAATTTGAAAGAATTTTATTATAATTCTTAATTTTTTAATAAATTAAAAATTAAAAAGAAGAGTTGAAAATTGTAAAAAAAAAAAATAATTATAATAGTACGAGTATGTGCAGTTGAATGTACCGTATCATAACCCGTATTACAATAGCATTGGTAAAACTTTTATTAACGTGTCATAATGATATTGATAGCTGCAATAATCTCTCTCAAAACGAAACATAAAAATATGCAATGGAAAGTGAAGCAGTTGCAAGGTAGAGGAAGAGACACGAAGCTGTTGAAATATGAATAAGGGATGAACCACACGTGGCATCGATCCACAATGATACAGAAATATCCATCCAACGGTCAAAATTTCAAGTATAAAGATAGCTACGAAACTTGAGACATTAAAAACGGGAACTATTAAATTTCGTATGAACATTTCGTAGTCTCTGTTCTGTTTTCTATAGACTTGAGACGAAGAAGAAGATAAAACATGGCTATCGGAGTCAAAGCTCTTCCGTTTACGTTTGTGACACACTCGATCGCGATTGTGGGTGCGATTATGGTTTTAGTATGGTGCATAGACTTTCGTGGAGGATTAGCTTGGGATTCTTCAAATAAAAATCTCATATTCAATGTAAGGCCACTTTCTCCTTTGGGTTGTACGGATTTTTTTTTTTTTTTTTTTTTTGTGCGTGGTTTTATGTAACTGGGTTGTTTAGTTTAGGTTTCTGTACACTGTACTGTACTGCAGTGTGCTGGGCTGTGTACTGGCTTCTCTTTCTCTTCTCTGCTTTCAGTCTCTGTTTTCATTCTGTTATTCCCTTCTTCTCCATGTTTATCAAGATTGTAAGGTCCTCTGTTTGTTTATATCATCTCGCGTTTGTTTGTTGAATTGCTGTCGTTTTAGGGTTTTGGTTCAGTGACTTGAAAATGGCCGACTCTTTTTTATTCTTTACTTTTTTTTTTTTTTCTACAAGCAGTCCTTAACAAGTTGTAAGTTGTTTAATTCATCTTTATCGTTTAAGTAATGGCTAATGAAGAAGACTCTTTGCCTTTCATGTGCCCATTATCATGAGGGAATATTAATTCTATATGCTGTTGGTATTTGATTTTCTTTGATTTGGTATTGGACGCCATCCCATTGTATTATTAGATAATTTCTTAGGATTTTATCCTTTTTTTCAGCCACCAATTTTCTTGTTGCTGGTCATAGTTGAATAAAATTAAGAACTACTTTTGCACACTTAACCTTCACATGCATGAATGACCGTCTACCAACCCATCCTTTTTTGCATGCAACGAACTCTTCTTTTTTATTTCCCATATTTCCCATGGATAACATAATAAACCTCTAAATTAAAAATGTTATATTAAGAAAAACGAATATCAAAATTTTCTCTGAAAGAAATAAAAACAAAAGTTAGTAAATATCTGGGAATTTTTTGGCGTCACCTATGATGTTTACTGTACATTAATTTTTGGAGAGTAATTATTTGTCTTGTGGCAAATGAGCACATAATTTTCTTGGATTGAACTAATTAAATGAATCAAATCACCACAAGATTGAGAATGTGTGGATATGCAATGAATGCTTATCCATTTTGTACTGTTTCTAGGCTACCCATCACTCACGTGCTACTCTATTTCTATTGAGGAATTTGCTTTTACTAATGTTTAATTGCCCAGCATTTTCAACCACGAAAGCTAAGCTTTGTTTTCTTCCTTAACTGAAGATTTTTCTAATATATATATATATATATATATATATATCTCATCCTTTGGTTGATGATGTTATCTGAATCCCGGAAATCTTGAAGCTGTAATTACCTTTTATACAAAATTACTAACATGAAATAACTTATACCCATATGGAGCACGCAAGAATCAATCAATAATTAAATTTGGTTGTTAAATTTGGTCAAATTTGTACAGAGTATTAAAAATTGATTTGGTGAGATGTTACTTTTCATCACAACTTTTCATGTGCTCATGTGTGTTCTTTTTCTTTAATATTAATTACAGCTCCATCCTGTACTGATGCTAATTGGTTTTATCATCATAGGAGGTGAAGGTAATTCATACAAAAATTGTACCTATCTTTGCAAGTTAATTTCTTTCTTTTATTCTACTTATATATGTAACTTCTCCTATATTGCAAATATTACAGCCATAATAAGTTACAAATCACTTCCTCTGAGAAAAGAAGTGAAGAAAGTTATACACCTTGTTCTCCATGCTGTTGCTCTCATCCTGGGAATCATTGGCATCTATACTGCATTTAAATATCATAACGAGAGCTCCATTGCCAATCTTTACAGTCTCCATTCCTGGCTTGGAATTGCCATCATTTCCCTTTATGGCATTCAGGTAATTTCACCTTCTTTCTATTTTTTCCTGTGCTTTCATTGATCTTAAATAATGGAGATAATTAACTTTGCAGTGGATATACGGTTTTTTAATATTCTTCTACCCTGGAGGTTCAACTGGATTGAGAAGTGAATCCCTTCCCTGGCACGTTCTGTTCGGATTGTTTGTGTATATCCTTGCAGTTGGCAATGCTGCCATCGGATTCTTGGAGAAGCTGACGTTCTTGGAGAATTCAGGGCTTGCTAAATATGGTGATGAGGCATTGCTTGTTAACTTCTCTGCTGTTGTCACAATCTTATACGGAGCCTTTGTTGTACTTTCTGTTGTTTCCCAGGGCCCGGTTGAAGATGACTATAGCTACTCGGCTATTTGAAAGAGTAAAGTTACTTCTCTATTGTATAGCTAAGATGTGGATTAAGTAATTGGATGTAATATTTATATACGTTTAATGGGTCCACCTATAACTAATGAATTCAGTTTAGTTTACCAATTACACCCGTACGCAAAATTTGAGGCATCAACAATTATTGGCCATTAGATGGTGTATATATATATATATATATATATATATATTTTTGAGAACTGGTTCAGCTGCTAAAATTTGAGATGATAAAGTTTAAATCCTATTCACACTAAAGTACAAAGAAATTTGAAATAATTAAAACAATTTTTAAAGTCAATCTATTTTTTTTTTATTTTTTTAATTATTTATTTTTCTGTATAATAACCAAAATTGATAAATTTCTCACCTGAATTTTGCGCATGGAGGAATATTAAGTAATCAACAAATGCCAAGCCACGAGCAATTCATTCCCCTTATTTGATTTATTATTCTATAAATAATAATAATAACTTAGCTTGCCTGTAATGACAACAATAATTATTAATAATTAGTAAATGTTGTGATAATGATTCCGTATGAGAATAGATTAAATATTCGTAGAATTATATAAATAAAAGAGTGAATATTGTATTCTATTATTCTCAGAAGCTATGTTAATCTTTCCCCTGCTCAGGAACTAGGAAGTCATTGAAATGGATAGTGGGAATAGACCAGAAACAGGGCAAGGTGAACAAATTTTTTTTTATTTTTATTTTTATTTACTATATGAAAATTTGATAAACGACTTTGACTACTAGATTACTAATACGACTTGAATTTTGTATTGGTGTGTCAGGATCCCGACGTGAAAGAATAAAATTACAGAAAATCACGTCACAAATACAAGCATGGGAAAATAAAGAGAAGGCAAAAATAGATAACAAGTAATTAATTTCACATTACATTTCTACAAGTTTGACTGTATTTGTAAAACGTCTAAACATCTGGATCTTAGAATTATTGAAATTATGTATGGATGTATGTATATGTACTGACTTGATAACTCTTGAACAGAGCCGAAAGGCGTCTATCTGAAACAGAAGCAATGATGAAAAAAATGGAAGCAGAACGGGAGGCTAAATTGAAACACATTGAGGTCACATTTTTATTCAATTCTTTTATCAAATAAAATATGATCCGATACATTTAATTATTCAACAAGTTAAACTTTTGTTTTGTTTGAATTGTGTATGAATGAATGATTCAGACGGAAGCAGAGAGATTCAAGCAATTGAAATTGGAGAAACTGAAGAACAAGGAAGCTGTAACGGAGAAATCTATTGGACAGAAGAAAGCAGCCATTGAAGCTCAAAGGGAAATAGAGAAACTCAAACTGGGGGAGAAAGCCGCAAAATTTCGTTCTGCCAAGATAACTCCTAAAAAGTGCTTTGGTCTTTGTGAAGAATGAAAGGAAGAAACATTTCTAAAATGAAATACAAAAACAGTACAAATTTACAAATGGTACGTAGATTGTAGATATAATTAATTTTCTGATTTATATATTAATTTGTGTTTTAAAAAAATGAATAAAATAATTGATGGGGAGTTCTGGAAGAAGTGAATTTGTGCTGTCAATTAACACCGAAAAGTTGGTAATTTTCTTTGTGAAGTGTCGAATTGTTGCAAGGAGTCGGGTAATGATCTTCATGGCCCATTAGATTTGGACTAAAAACTCAGACTAGCTCATCTGATTGCCCACATCAGAAAAAAGCCCAGCTAATGTCCGTCACCATTGAAATACAGTGAGGTCACCACAAATCATATTACAAACAATCCGAGTAATATGAATCTTGCTGCTGAATACTTAAGAGAAGATCAACTTTCTGTTGGCAATAGTGATAAGCTTAAATCTCTCAGATTGGTAACATCACTCTTGACTTGCATAGCACTCAAAGTAACAATAAATTACACCTGAACCATGTCCTCTTTGTACCCAAAATAACTAAAAACTTATAAGCATGTCTCAGTTCATACATGACAATAATATTATTGTTTTGTTTTGTGATAAAATCTGTCTAATTATAGAAAAACCGCAGACAGAACACTGATGCAAAAAATTGCTGAAAGAGGACTTTACAAGCATTAAGTTTCATCTCGTGATAGTTTCACCTATAGATCAATTGTGTTAGAGTCTAGTTTAGTTTGTGTTAAAGAGTTTATATTGTCGAAGTATGTTTCTAGTTTAGTTGAGTCAGTAGAAGGAAAATCGAGAGTTAAAAGTGAATTGAATCTACGCCATAGAAGGATAGGCCATCCTAATATAATAGTTCTTAAAGACACTTTGAACTCTTATAATATTTCCTTTTTAAATAGAAAAATTGATTCTAATTTGTGCATAGATTTTGAAATGGGAAAAAGTCATAAACTCTCTTTCAGAACCACAGAATCAAAAGCCAAATAGCCTTTGGAATTGATCCACAGAGACGTATGGCGACGAGCACCAATGGCATATGTGGACGAGCACCAATGGTTTCTAACACAGGGCATCATTTTTACTTAACACTTTATGTTACACAATTCAATAAAAAAATAATAATAGAATAAATTAAAAATATAGAAACATTAGAAATTTATGTGATTCAGCAATGTGTTTACGTCTACTACCTTGCGACTATTTCTTTTATTCATCTTATAAAATCAAGTTACAATGCAATATATTTATGTTAAAACTTTATAGGAAATTTTTGAAATTATTCTTTTACCATACTGTGGACCTACAAAATGATACTTACAATTCGAACTCTTTATGAAATATGAGCCAATTCAATATTTTATTGATGACTGTACTTATTACACTTGGTTGTTTCCCTTGACTAAAAAATCTCAAACACTGGACACTTTCATTTCACTCAGAAAATAGGTAGAAAAGACACAATAGAGGGAGAAAACCTTTATAGTGTGACATGTTGGGGGGAAGGGGGAGAGAATATAGCAGATTTGAGACATATCTTAAGAATGGAGGAATACAAATAATGTACTTATCTCCTTATACTAGCCATCAAAATAGAATAGTAGAAAGGAAACATAGACATGTTATAGAAACAGGTCTATCACTGCTAGCTCAGGCAAAAATGCCACTCAATTTCTGGTCAGAAACTTTTACATATAATGTCTTCTTGATTAATAGGCTTTCAACCTCAAGACTTCACAAGAAATCACCATTTAAAAGTCTATACAACAGAAAACCCGGCCTAGTTAAAACCTATGGTTGTGAATGTTTTCCCTTTCTTGGACTGTACCAAAAAACACAAATTTGACTTTTATTCAACCAAATATGTTCTAATAGGGTTGAATTCAAGGTTATTTGTGTCTTCATCCATCAGGAAGGGTTTACATTGTTAGACATGTAAGGTTTAATGAGCATATATTTTCTTTCTAAAGTGATGAAAAATTCACTGTCAAGTCCTAGAGTTCTCAAAATAAAAATCAGTCACTGATGAGTCATTTTCTAGCCATCACTCTGTAGCAAAAACACACAAACACACAAGATGGAACAGCTTGTATACCTCCTACAAAATATTCAGCATCAGTTGAAGCCACTGAACTAACTGAGAGTGATTCAGACATGCTCTCTCTTCTGAATCAGAACTTCACTATACCAACAGATACAGACTGAAGATGAGACACTTGAAACCTTAACACAACACAATACAAACAAACCACAATTATCACCACAGCCTAAACACAAATCAACAAATCCCAAAAACACACATCCTACGACATAAGAGCAAAAACAGGAGTGTTTAAACCAAAAATCTACTTCACCTCAACCTCATACAATCTTACTAAGAACACTGAGATTGCATTGCACATTTTCTAGTGAAACAAGCTATGCGAGAACAGTTTGATGCACTGAGAACTAATGAAACCTGGTCACTCGTCTGTTTTAACCTGAGTATGAAGTTGGTAGAAAATAAATGGATATATAAGGTGAAAGAGAAGGCAAATGAGAGCATAGCAAGATATAAGGCAAACTTGTGGCCGAAGGCTTCAGTGAAAACCCCGGGCTGGATTTCAGTGGAACATTCAGCCCAGTTGTCAAAGCCATCATAATCAAAACTATTTTTAGTCTTGCAACATCAAAAAAGTGGGAAATGAGGCAAATTGATGTCAATAATGCATTCTTAAATGGCGATTTGACAGAAATAATTTACCTGCCTCAAGCACAAGGGTTCATTAATCCTTCAAAGCTTGAACATCTACGCAAGTCAAAAAAAGCATTAAATAGTCTCAAACAAACTCCCAGGGCTTGGTTTGATAAGCTTAGGACAGCTCTAGAATAATGGGTGTTCAAGTGTTCTAAATTAGACGACTCTCTTCTACAAAATTCATAAAGGTGAAATACTTCTCTTACTCTTATGTGTAGATGATATGATAATTACTAGAAGCAATAAATTCATTATAGAAGAGATAATTCAGCTCCTAGACAAAACCTTTGCCTTAAAAGATCTAGGACTCTTGAATCTATTTCTGGGGGTGGAAGTCACAAAATCAGATGGCACACGATTCCTTAGTCAAAGCAAATACATACAGGACATTCTCAACAAGTTGAACACGACAGACTGCAAGGGACAGAACACACCAGTGTATGCTACCAAGAAATTAGCAAAATTCAAAAGTATGCAGTTCTGAAATCCTACTTAGTACAACAGTGTAATTGGATGCCTACAATACGCAACAAATTACATGTCCAGATATTTTCTATGTCGTAAACAGATTAAGTCAATTCACGGCATAACCAAAAAAGAACATTGGACAGCATGCAAGAGAATCTTAAGATATCTAAAAGAAATCATCTCGTATGGTCTGGAATTTCAAAAAAATTCGATCCTTGATTTGATTGTTTTTACTGATGCTGACTGGGGCTGTGATGTAGATGACAGGTGCTCCATCAGTGGATATAGTGTCTTCTTTACTGGTAAACTAGTATCCCGACGCTTAAAGAAACAACATGTAGTTGCCAGATCGAGTGCTGAATCCGAATATCGAGCTTTGGCACTGACTTCTATGGAACTTATACGGATATGTTTTCTCTTGAAGGAATTAAAAATTGAACTCTCTAAACAACCCATTGTCTAGTTAGACAGCCAGAGTGCAGCAACAAGGGCCACCGACCCTGTGCAACTCGGTCAAAGCATGTAGAAATTGATCTGCACGTTGTCAGAGAAAAGGTTGCAGCAAAGTTAATCCAAATACACTATGTTCCCAACCAATAACAAGTAGCAGATTGCTTCACAAAACCCCTTCCACACTTTCAATTCATTGAATTTAGAAGCAAATTGAAAGTCCTGTGCAGGAATTTCGATTCGGGGGGGAATGTTGAAGAAGAAGGCGAGTTTGAATTATTGCATTCAAGTCACTGAAAGGAGTCTGGCAATAATCCTCAAGGCCCATCAGATTTAGACTCAAAAGCTCAGCCCAGCTCATCCTCTTGCCCACATCAGAAACATGCCCAGCAAGGCCAGCTCATGTCCCTCACCACTGTCGAAATCGTCTCTTACCTCCTTTGCTCTGGATTTCTCACATGTAGAAAATGATTTTTGCTTCAATAACCATAATGACCTTTTGATGAAAATGATGCTGACACGTATAGAAAATGTGTATGGCTAGGATCATTAGTTTCTAGCATTTTTTCCAAGAATTGTAATATGAGGAAAGGGGTTAACTTTGTTTCCTGGGGATCAGATAATAATATAAGCTGAGTTTTTCCTCATTTCTTTTCAAGGAAGTGTCAAAATCGAAATTATATGTTGAATTTTTATCTTTAACGACGAGTATATTATTTTCTACTGTCAACCTTTATATATAAAAATTAGTATCACTTTAGAAAATGGACATACAAATGAGCTACAATTGTTATAGTCTAAGCTTTGGTACCAGATTGTATGGATTCTTTTGCATTTTGAGTGTACGATAAATAATTAAAAAAAATACAAAATTTTCTACATTAACCTTAAAATCATTATAAGTTAAAAAAAATACTACATCACAATGTCAAACAAAATTTAAGTTGGTGTGTTTGGACCAATGTAAACACTTTAAGTGAGAGACAATCAGTGAGAGATAATTATTATAATAAGTGAGAGATAGTTAGGGCCGAAAGTTTTAAAATTAATCTCATAAATTTTTTTTATAATTAAATTTAAATTTCTGAGTAATAATTATTAGGACCTGAAGCTCTATATAAACATGAAGTTTCTATAATATATATATATATATATATATATATTATAAATATATATTCTATTTCTATTATTTTGTTACATTTCTGTTACATATCAAATATAAAATTTTGATACAATTATAATTTGAAGTTCTACATAATAAATTATTCTATTATAATTTGAAGTTTTAGATTTATAAAACATTATATTTGCGGATCTAAATTTTTTTTTTTTATATATGTATAAATGTTATAATATTTTTATTTTTTATATAATATATATTTTATTTTTATAATTTTTCTTTATTTGTAATAAAAATGAAAAGTCTTAAAAATCTAAAATTTTTTACTCTTGATGTTATAAAAAGAAAATTATCTTTCTTGAGTTTTTGATATAAGAATGCCTCTCCAAGCTTTGGAACTTAAGGATAACATTAAGAAAGAAAATCTATCATCCTTATAAGATTGATTGAAAGCCATGCTTTTCTTACACTATTACTTATATGAGAGTATAAAATCTTAAAACAAAAAAAATTTAAAATAAAAGTCTAATCACTAAAAAAGTATTTTTTTACCAAAGACAAAAGATGTAATTTGACATGAAGTCCCAAGTGTAAAATCATGAGACCTTAAAGTATCAGACTGAATAACATTTACTAAGTTATAATTTTGTCTTGTCTTTTGTTAGAAAAATAATGAAATTATGTTAAGAAATCATAAAAAAAGTCTGATTGAATTTATATAGTTCTAAAAATGAATGCAAGTATTACTACTAGTTATGAACATGACAAAAGTTACAAGAAAGGGTATGATTACTGCTTTTATGGTGATTATAAATTCTTAGGATGTCAGAACAATAAAAATAAATATAATTATCAGAAGTAAAATATTTATGAAAGACAATATCCTAATGATAAGTTCAAAATTTTTTTTGATGCTCAATAGATGTAGAGAAACAGAGCATTGGTTAAGAATAGGTAGGACACCTAAAAAAATAAAGAAAAGAAAGTAGAGACTAATTTTATTAATAATTCATTTACTAAAAATTTTACTCATCTTGATGTCTCTACCATTTTTAAAGAAAGTGATGAGAATATTAAACCCTTAATTGGTAATAGAAATGTTCATAAAGATTAACTAAATTTCCTATTTTATGTACTTTTTATATCATTTTATTATTGTTACTATTATATTTCTTATTTTCTCACATGATATATGTCTTTTTGCTTAATATGAATATTGATAAAAATGAGTTTTATTAACTTATATCTCTTAAAAAAAAGGTGGGGGTATATACTTAGCAGACAGTTCATCAATACATATTATCTTTCGAGATAAAAAATATTTTTTAGAATTGATAAAGTTTTCGAAAAAGCCATAAAAGTCAAGGTAACCATTATATTAGATCTTACAAATCTGATTGAAGATTCCAAAAGAATTATAGTCTTATTAGTAAGTGAAATCAGATTATGCATTCAAAATGCCTAATATTCATGTAGATCTAGAAAATATTTGTTTAGTTTTAAAGATATCCGCTGAAATGGGTATCATATTGAGACTTTAATGAGAATAATACATAATATTTTTATATTACTTTTAATGTCTCATGAAAGAAATACATATTGAAAAAAACTTCTAACTTTTACATTTAGGCTGTATTATATGGTTATAACTACAATTGAAAACTATATAGTAATGAACCAAAAATTCAATGATCCAAAATTATTTGTATTATAGTATAATCGTTTAGGTCTTATGGGATCTACAATGATGTGTAGAAATATTAAAAATTCTCATGGACATTTATTAAAGAACTAAAAGATTTTTTTATCTAACGAGAATATTTAATTACTTGCTCCAAAAAAAAAATTAGTGGTTAGACCATCTAGAATTCGTTTTGAGTCTGTATCGTTTTTGTAAAAAATTCAAGGAGATATTTGTAGGCCAATATACATTTTTGATCTTAATTGATACATTTGATCGATGGTCACATATTTGTTTATTACTTACACAAAATATTAAATTTGCTAAATTGCTTGACAGATCATTGAGTTAAAAGTTTAATTTTCTAATCATCTAATCAAGATTATATATTTCGATAATGTTGGTGAGTTTATCTTTAAAATATTTAATGACTATTATATATTAATAAAAATTGATATAAAACATCCTATCTTATATGTTCATTAATAAAATAGATTAGCCGAACCCTCATTAAGCAAATTTAAGTAATTGATCTAAATCTTTTATTACATACTCAAATAGTAATTTTTAAATAGGGACATGTTGTTTTATATGTTGTATTATTAATTCAAATTAGACCCATTATTTATTATTATTATTTTCTATTATAACTTGTAATTGGTCATTAACCTAATATATCTTATCTACATATTTTTTTGTTGTGTTGTGTATGTTCTTAGAGCATTTCTATTGCGTACTAAGATGGGATCTTAACGTTGTTTAGGGTTTTATGTTATTTTTAGTTCACCTTTTATTATCACATATGTTAGTCTAGTATGCCTTATAAACCATTCATATTATCGATTTTAAGGTATTATATATTGTATCACTGTATACATATATTATTAATAAAAAAATTATTTTTATTTGCATTAATTTGATTAAACCCTAAATGAATTTGCTAAAATTATTAACAACTCAACAATATATATTGAGCCCTTAATAGGTAATTTTATCATATAATTTGTAGATTGTCAATTTGATAAGACCATTTTTCTACTATTAAGAGAAAAGAAAATACCAACTAAAGTTAGGACTAAAATTTCTTAAAAAATAATTACTTTGTCTCATTTTAATTCTCGAACTAATCAATATGAAAATAAAGTGAGAAACATTGTGCAAGTTTTGCAAATTACAAATCAATCACTTGGTATATTTAATGATACCATATGGGTAATTGTTATAACTCAATTTTGTCATCTGTAAATTTTATTCATGTTTGAAGTGCCGAATTTGTGATAATGATATGAGGCTTAATTTTCAAATCATTTTACCAAAATTTTTTAATAAGTTTATTTCTTAACTCAAAGCGTTGAATTTTGATAGCGATGTGTCTATATTTTTAAACTAACTATTAGGGTAATTTTGACAAACTTGCCAATAATGTAGG
>JAWDEX010179383.1:0-14376 GCA_035221805.1 Trichilia hirta | reverse complement strand
TATTTTTGGTAACCGTTTTTACGGAAGTTGTAGGGTGCCTAACACCTTCCCTACACTTAATCAACCCCCCGAACTTAAAATCTAAATTTTTAGGTGATCTATCCCACCTTTATTTAGATAGATGGCGGCTCTATTTTTAAATTTTTCTTTACGTCAAATTTTAGACGGCGTCAACAATATATATTCAATAATTGAATATAATTATACATTATGCTAATCAAATCAGCTTTCACTATTTAATTTAAACCTTACACTCTTTAAAATAAGATTTAGAAGAATTTTGTTAGATTTTATTAATAATTAGTGCGTATCGAATTCTCATTTAAAATTAATCAACCTCACATAATAGAAATTATAGTTAACTAACTGAGATAAGTAAGGAACACTTTCTTTTCTGTAATCTCACTTTATCCTAATTTTAGATATCTCACGTAATAAAAATTTTGATGTGCTATACTAGTCATATTAAAACTATTGTATCTTTTCAAATAATATTCTTATCCCAATCTTACATAATAAAAATTTTGATTAAGATTTGAATATTATCAAGAATCAGATAACCCGATTCAATCGCACAAATCACATACCCTCATATAATAGAATTTTAAAGTAGAAAATTTATGTAAAAGAATTGTTAGTTATCTAATAATATAAGGCAAAAATATGATAATTTTAAGAAATCATATTTCACTTAAAATTATCTATATCACATGTGATAATTATTTCTCTCTTAATACAGCTATTTTATAAGATAACATTCTTACAGCTAAGCTTTTATATCCTTTTTTTATATAAAAACTTTATGTTTGATTAATTTTACTTACTTATTATATAAACAAGTGATTTATAAAGTCAAGCTAAAATTACTATTTATATAAATAGTATCATTATTCACATGCTCGACAAAATTTTTTTGTCAAATAAATAATTTTAATAATTTATGATTCAGACTATTTGTCACATAAATAATTATTTTGATGATTAAAATTCGAATTATTAGAAACAATTTCATCAAGTTGTTGACCCAATTCATCTAATTGTTCAATAATTTGAGTTTTTGATTATTAAAAAAATCATATTAAATAATTTAATAAACATATTCATTATACAATATAAAAAATATGAAATAGATCAATCAAAATTAACTATCAGTATTATAAAAATATTTTAGTCCAATTGAAAAAAATTACAAAAATATTCCTCGTTGGAATCACCAACTATTGGTATGTTTAAAACAAATATTTTTTTAAAAAATAAAATTTCATAAATTAGGACTAAAATTACAAAAAAGTTGAATTGAAAAGTACAAGATAAAAATTAGAGTGCAAACAGCAAAAGAAAGGGTATACTTAGCAATGAGGTGCCCTTAGCAAAACCCTAATGCCTACTAAGGCCACCCCCGCGCCCAGGGGCTACCTCTCACACCACGATGTGCATGCACAGGGAGCAAGCACAGGTAGGGGCAAGAGTGCGAGCGAGTGAGCGAGCGGGCGTAAGAGAACATGGGGCTCACAGGCACTTGAGAAGCACGAGTCGTGAGTGCACACAGGCGCAAGTGAGCTGGCAGGTACGGGGGCAGGATGAGGGGTGCACAGGTAAGCTAGGTGTGTGCAACTTACATGGCACGCATATGCTGCTTAGGTATCGCGTGCCTCTTTTGCTAACAAGTAAGACACAAGCGTCGTGCACATCTAGTAAACTATTCTTACCTCTCGAATTTTCATCATTTTACACCCAAAAATTAGTTCTTTTTCCATGTTTTCTCAAAACATAAAGAATACTAACACATCTTAATGCATTCCAATTGTTTCAAAAATATTAAAATATGTTAAAATTCTATACAAATCTCATTTGCATTATATAACCCTAATTTTCAAATTCAACCATAAATTAAATTTCAATCATTAACCAAATATATAATCATTATATATGCATGCTCTGATACTATTTACAAGTAATGAATCGATACTAAACACTAAAACAAGCATGGGTATCATTTTCTTTCAATTTTAGGCAAAATTAAACATTTTGAAAGTTAAATCACTAACTTTTAGTGATTATGTGATGAAGAACAATACCAAAACTTTAGTGTCTCTAAAAAATCAAAATTTTTAGCCTTTTCTTACCTTGGCCAAGTGTATAGAGAGAGAGAGCTTAAAGAAGAAGATGGAAAATGAAGCTTAATTCATCTAAAAAATGAAAAATTGGTCTTTTTATATTTTTTCTCATTTATCATAATATCCTTAGCCCTTTTAGCAAAGACAAATAGATTATGAAACTTCTCCAACAAGCTTTTTAATAGTAAATATAAAATATTCTTAGATCTCTAAACTTTGAAAAATTATAAATTAATCCTAAATTTGGTCAAACTTGTTTTATCAAATTTATTTTAATTTTATTTATATTTTTAAATATTTATAAAATATTATAATTTATTTTAAATTACAATCAAGTTAATTTTTTAAGTTCTTGATTCGTTAAGTTATTTAACGCGTAAACTATTTACGATTTTTTGATCAAATAATATCTCTAAAAGTGCTAACTCTTTTGTGAACATTATTTACTTTCTCTAATAACAAGAATAAGCTGAGATTTATATTGTAACCTCTTAAATTCATTATAATATTAGCCGTAAGCTCAAATCGATCCCATCAATTTATTTTGAACTATTCAAATTCTCAACAACTATGGTTAACATCTAACAATATGTCATAGCCCCTAAATCATAATAAAAAAAAAATTTATTAAACTTTTTTTGATTAATTATAGGTTTTGTGTGAATAGTCTCTTTTTATTCATCTAATCCCAACCAAATTAAGGTTCATAAATGTTAAAACTCTAAATATACTTATATTCAGATAATTAGTCAATACAAGCTAAATTTGTCACTACAAACTCTTTATATGATATTTATACTTTGACTAAAGACTTTATTTTTACTCATTTATTAATATCTGACTGAGAACTTAAACTTAGACTAAGTTAACAGTACCTCAAAACTTTTTATGTCGAGCTAACAAATTTTATCTAATAATCATTTACTTCTTGATATAAATAACACATGACCAAATTAATTTTTGTATACAAGACATGATTAGTCTCGTATTTATACACTATATAAATCATATATATTTATACTGATTAACAACCATAATGTCTTAGGTTTGAAAAGTAGTTAACACATCTATATAATTCAATAATGAATCATTAATAACATACATTCGTATAATTCATTATAACTTTGGCACGTTCAAATAATAATTCTCTAACTATTGTTCTATACTAATATCCTAATAATATATGACTATTATATTACTCGCAATAATATCATTTCATAATATTTATCAAAAATATTTAGTGTGCCTACATTGTAATATCAATGTCCAGTAGATATTACTTCTATAGAGAATAATTTAGATAGTCTAATTATCTTAGATATTTTATATGCATATTTAATCGTTAGTCTGATTAGATAGAAGAAGCAATGTATACACATGAATTAAAATAATTTTTTTATTAATAAAATATGTAGACAATACATATTACAATAACTCAATACAATATACTTAAAACCAACAACATAAATAGTTTTAGGATATATAATATTAACAAATGATATGCACGTTTATAATTTTAAATATTAAATTATATGATTTGATTTAGTTTATGATATTGAGGTCAAGGAGACCATGGCCATAAGAGTTTAAACTGTAGTTATAAAATTAAGTAACTTCGGATGGATTGAGACAGTGACTATCTAGGTGTGTGGTACATCAACGAGGCTAGTATAAGAAAGATGATGACCTTATTTATGATGGGATAATTCACTAGACAAAAAAATAGAGAATAGTCATGTGTAAATTTATAGACTACTCTAATCTAACATTAGTAGTGGGCCTAACTTTTATAATAAATCATAGAATTATTTATTTTATCATATAAACTAAATTTTATTAATTATTTCATTGTTTTAATTGCATACAAAATTTATTGATGGCTTAAATTTGCTTTTGATTTGTCCAATAATTTTTTATACTAATTTAATTTTTATTAAATAAATTAACTTTACAAATTTTTTAAACATTTTTTAGCATATTTTATTTTAAATACTTTATATGTTTATATAAATTTTGTATCTACTCATAAAATATACTCTCGTATATTCACTCTTCTTTACTTTCTAGTTTTAAAAAATCGAGATCAAAATAAAGAGCTTACTAATGGTGGTGATCGATTAGAGATTTAGAGCCCACTGGTATCTTTCTCGCATTGACTTATTATTCAGTTAATTTGTCTACTGAAAATATTTGATAAATTATAGTATAACTTGTATACTACTTTTCTATCATATTTGAAAAATAATTTGTAAATATCTAGGAAAAATATGTTTATGTTGCATATTTTGTGAAATGATATGAGATAATAGTTTAAAATATATGATTATTATTGTATAAAGTATATTTACCAAATAGGTATTATAGGCCCAAAAGATATAATTAAAGTTTTAAAATATATCTTAAAGATTTATGATGGTTATCACATATAAACTCCACAGGCGAAGACATGATAATATACGTACCTAAGACACTATTAAAGATGAGAATTTTTAAGTAAAAGAAAATTTCAATTTACATCTAAAATCTTATTAATGCTCTACTAATTTGTTATTTTAATTTCTCTCTTTACAAAAAATTTTACAATCTACCTTAAATATTGGAGAGTTTTCACCAAACATGTGACATTTTTTTTATTTCTTTTTTATGATTATAAGTCCTCGTCCAAATACCTTCAAAGTTCTACTATTTTGAAGCCCGTCGTTCCCAAAAATTTTCATACATCAATAACATGTATTACATGGAACCAGAATTTAAGCTAATATAAGTTTTTATGTGAATAATAGATGAGAAAATAATATAAATAAAACTATAAATATATTAAAAATATAAAATTTATGGAAGTTCATATCAAATATTCAAATTGTAAATATGATCAAATGTAAATTCAATATTAAAATTTATCTGCAATTTTATAATTAATTAGTAAAAAAACTCTCTTTGAATTCTCTAAAATTGCCTCTAAACTTTATCATAATTTATTTTTTTACCAAAATATACCTTATAAACAAATCAACAATGAATTAATTTGTTGATCAATCAATAAAATTCATTTTTCCAAAGATAAAATTTGCGAAATCACTCTCAAGCTAGAGTTTATACAACAATTTATTGGAATTTAATTCTTTATTTTATTTTATTTTATTTTATTTTATTTTATTTTTTTCTTGTTAAGTGAATAGGGTTATCAAACAACGACAAGTTTGATGCCATTTGCCAAAAAAATGAAATAGATCAAAGATAAATAGTTAATATCGAATGAAAATAGTGATTAATGAGTAAAGAAGAGAGAAGATTGAAAATCGTGGACGAAAATAGAAGCACGTGTATGTTTATGTGTATGTGTATGTGTATGTGTTTGGTATCCTTTGCCTTGCATTGACCCTATCCAGCCATCACCAATTAAACTATGCAATGCAATAATAAATTAACTCTAGAGACAGCTTTTGGACAGAGTGTGTCTTACAACAAAAATAATTGGAAGCAATAATTAATTAAAAATTAATAATCAATGCATATTTACATATACATATGTATGCGGGTAACCTTTGATTGATTCGAATATGCAAATCCACGAAGTATATTTACGTTGTTTAATCCTGAAATCTAAGGCTTTTATTGTTGTCCAAGTGTTTTATTTAATGTCATATGTTTGTTGCTGTCACGCTTTTCCCCAGCATATACGTGTTTCCATCCTCCTCCACTCAGAGGTCCACACGTTCCCCCTTCACTCAGAGGTCTACACGTTCCAAAGGGATTCATAAATTTATATTATAATATATTACTAAATTAATTTAACATTAAATGTGACAAGACTAATGCGAATCCTCGTTTCGTAGCTCAACGGTGTGATTGCTTTCACGAGTTCCATGTGTCAGCACATGGGCCTGGATAGAAGGAATCGATCGCTCATAACAACATGGATGTCGCACAATATTCATTCACGGGGAGGTGGGTGATGCGACAGTTTGATTAAAAATTTATAGGCGATTTGATTTTAATAGCAAATAAAAATAAAAGGGAAACAATTATCAATGTTATTATTATAATTTTATTTTAAGAAAATGGAAAAGTAGAAGCAAGGACATGAATGTAATTATGAGTTAAAATGAAGGGTAAAGACTTAAAGTGAAAATGGAAACAAAAAAGAAAGGGCAATGATTACTACAAAATTGGTGCAAGACCACGCGCATTGCATGTGAATGCGATGGGAGCATGCAATTCAACGATTAAGTATGACCTTTTATAAAAAGTGTGAGATCCACAACTTGACAGCAGAACCACGTGTTGCGTGTGGAAGGATTAGAATCGAATCGGCAACGTAGCGTGTCAACACTTGGGACGCGAATGGTTGCTTCGCAAGTGCTGTTTTTGTGGTGTCCGTTTAGCTGTTCCACACCTTAGCAGTTAACTCTGCCTGATGATTTTTATTTTATTTTATTCATTTAATAATTTTCTACCCGGAAATTACAAATTTCACTGATGTATGCAATATTATCAACGAATCAAAAACTTCCATAATAAATAATAAAATTAATAATTATTCTGCACGTGATATTTTGTACAATACTACAATCATATCCATACGTTGCATAAATTTTAACTTATCAAATGTATTATTATTATTATTATTATTATTATTATATAGAACATGTGATTAAATTGTTGGAATTGGAATCACTTTTATTACCTGCTGCTGGCTTCCTACTCCATCATTTTGTTTTTTTAAAGAGAAGTTGGAAAGATTCAACCTAATGTGAATAGGTTCTAATAATGTCCTGTTTTTGACCTTGCCCCGCAAAGAGTAATGCAGAATTTTCTTAGGATTTACTCTCAGTTGTTCTCCGACCAAACATTTATGGCCTTGTATAGAATCGAAAACATGAAAGTCAAATGCTCCAAGAACCCAGGAACTATCAAAAAGAAGAAAAAACAATCACCTATTATTTTATAAATATTTTTAGTGTAAAATTCTATTTGGTAGTGTAATAAATTTTAAACTATAATTGTTATAATATAAAAAGTTTTAAATATAAATATTAATAAAAGAATGAGTAAATTTTATTATAATATTTTTAAATTACAACTTAAAGTTCGCAATTCAAACGTGGGCTAGATGGGAAACTGCTGGGAAACCCGGTTTGACCTATTTACTCACTTCCCGGGGATTTTGGCAGTTGAATTTCAGTGCATAATAAATATTGGGCCGGTATAGGTATGTTTTGAGTGGAGGTAAGCAACTATGAAATACCCACCGCACACACAACCACCAACTCATGAAAAATCCTCATCTCTTCATGTCTATATCAACTTTCCGTTGTGTTTGGGGATCTTCCGTTTTCCTTTAGAAATTAGTGCAAAAATAAGGAAGAGGTAGTGATAGAAATGGATGTAAAATGTAGTGGATAAACTGCAAACTAAAAGTAGTCATCGCCATCGGTTGCAATTTGCTATGTCATCTTGTTGACAAAGTTTCACAATCCCACTAACACACAATTTTCTTCTTCTCTTTGCTCTTCATTGCCTTAAGAATTTAGATTACACTGCTTAGAATTACTATTCATTCTGTCCTATCCTTCTGAAGACAGACAGTTTGTGAGCAATTTAATATGATCAATTCAAAATGTACGAGTAATCAAATGGCAGCACTCAATAATCAACTTTACTCGTGTGTTCGTTCCAAAATAGGTCTCGATTCCAAATGAGTCCTTAAAGCTAGCAAAAATTAACCATCCTGATGTCTACATAAAAGTCACAGTTCAATTCTCACTATAATCTAACACCTGATTACATCCAGTACAATACATAGAGTGCCAATTTTTTTTTTTTTTTCATCAGTTATGCTTTTATTCTGGTTTTCACAAACACCAAACACATTAAAAGTCTAGGTCGTTTTTCAATCATACATGATAATAGATATCCTAGTTATCACACTTGGCCAGGACTAATGTCCATCCAGTTTCTCACTTGACAAACTTGGAGAACCATTCCAGCATGTTTTGATGGGCTTCCTCAGCAGACTTCACAGCAGTTTCATCTTCTACACCGTATCTAACCGCCCATCCATGTGCAACTTCAGGAAATATCTTCACGTAGCCGTCAACCTGTAAGAACCAAAGGACTAAGATCTCTAAACAGAACAATAAATCTTTTGGGACACAAGAGCAGAGATCATCTGAAGTGTTTTTACCATAGTTAACAACAGACCGTAACACAAATCAAACTACTCAAAGTTGTACATGTTATGGTGTACAGACACAATCATGAAAGACTCAAGGAAAAAGCCAACAGACCAGAAATTGATCTGATGGCTGATATGTCCCCATATAGAGAAGTAAAAGCAACTTCATGACCCGGTACCAATTCTTTGGAATTATGTCTTGCTAAGACAAGTCACAAACATTAACTAAACAACTAACTACCATACTTGCAAGAAGAATGAGAGTGGGGAGACAAAGAATAACAGAGAAACATTATAAAAAAACCCAGCATACAACCTTTTTTCTTTTATTAAAAAAATTATAGCCTTATTCCACTTAAAAGAAAATTTACTGATGCCATTGCCAGCCTGGAGGAACAGACTGGCACACTAAGCTAAATATTCAGATGTAATGGCACCAACTTGGATTGAATTCAATTTCTCATTTATTTAAATCCTACGATGCCCTCGGTTGGAAAAATAAAAATAAGCAGATCGAACTAAAGCATTCACCTCAACTTTCAAAAAAAAAAAATCCTAAGGCACCCTGTACATGGCTGGGATAATAGGAAGACACCACACAAACACACTTAAATATTAGCAAAGCATTAGCTCTTGTTACCTCAGATTTAGCAGTTATGACCTCTTCAAACTGTTTCAAGAGAGGTGGTGGAGAACGCTGATCAAACTCAGCACCCAGTACTGCAATAGGAACCTCAACCCCTGAAAGTAATTCCAACCATCATAATTTGTTAAACCAAAAGGGAAACATTAAGATGTTAAGAGAGTATCCCAACAACCACTCCCACCCCCTAAGGTTCCTCACCAAAATAAAAATGCGCCCCCATCCCATACCAAGAGCTGAAACAAACAGAGAAAAGAAAAATTCCCCTCTTAATTCCTCTAGTCAGCCCATGCCCACATGTAGTCAGTCACCAGAGCATGATGCAAAGCAAGTTCAACTGTAGCCATTTATTACCTAAAAACACATCCTGAGATGCTAAAAAGCAATATACAACTAAACTAGACATATATGTTTTAGAATATCTAAGAATCCATACCCTTGATATTGTCTACAGTAACAAACGATGGATGTAACAGCACAGCCGCTTGAACGAGATCACGCTTAGCCAGCTGAACAACTACTTTAGCTAAGAAGGAAAGTACTTGTCAGCATAAGATATAAAATGCTGCACCAAGAACACTAAGGATTTATATTTTCAACTTCTATCTAATGGGAGATATTTAACAGTGTTGCAGAATTATCCAAATGATGAAAGAGTACGATGGAACTATCAAAAAAAATAGAAGAGTAAGGCAACATATCTATCTTACCGCCCCAGCAGAAGCCTGCTGCCCCAGTTGTAGATATACCTTCATTTTTAAGAGCTTGAATCACTGGTTTGGCATCTTCGAATCCCTTATCCTATTAGAATAATTAACAATTGTGTAACAATGTATGGAACATTATGACTTTGGAACAGTGAATTTTGTCATCAACAACAGAGATGAAATTTAGCCAGGCAGTTCAGAGACTTAAGATAGCAACAACAATGAACAAATCAGACAGCAGAATCTAATTCACACACCAGTTAGGACAGCTCAAATATGAAACTCTACAATGGCCCAAAAGAATTCAATTCTAAATGACTCAATAAAGTCAAACCAGCCCCTTTGTAACAAAATTAAATGACTAAATAAATTTTGTAATATATCAGAAGTCCAGAACCAACTGAATTTTTATCCAATCTTGTATATTTTTCCCAGCATCAGGTGCAAAGGGATCCCCATAAAAGAAATTGGGAACTACCACATAGAATCCAGCTGCTGCAATCTTGTCTGCAAGCTTCCTTTATTGTAAAAAGCATCCGACATTCGCCCCCAGAAGATGCAGGGTAACAGTATAATAGCATACCAACGGGCAGCGGATGGTTACATTATATATGCATCAATACCAAATCATAATACCATAATTATAGACGCGTGAATACGAAATCACAATACCATAAGCCCACAATTATTGTCAAAATGATCAATAAATCCTCCATTGGCATCTTGAAATATACATCATTGGATTAATATTTTCAAAATCAGCAGACTGAATGGACAAAAATAAATTTTCTTTCATTCTTCTCAAACTCTTTAGTGAAATAAAACAACATATGGTTTGAAATTGTCTATAAGTACCAGCAGTACGTTTGCCAATGATTTGAGGAGGGGTAAATTTATAAAATTTTCTCCAGACGTGCTGCTAAAAGTGACAGCACAAAAAACAATTAAATCTAAAAATAAGAACTGAAAACACATCGATCATCTGTATAATACAAAACTTAAAGGAAGACACACCTCAAATTTGGAGCTTCATAACCTGCAGCACGAGGCCAAGACAAATAAAAATTAGAAGATCCCAGTGCACATACATAAGGCGAACAAAATAGGTATAAATCAATACAAACTAAAACATAAATCATCAAAAGCAGGACAAACAATAACACCAACAAAGAAGTTATAGTTTGAGGACAAACAGCAATTGAAAGATACTCAAAAAAAACAACCCAGATGATAAATTAAAGTGAAAAACAGAAGAAATGAAGAGAACCATTAACCATTTCAAAACCAAAAAGCAAACACCCCTTAAAAACAACCACAAAAATTACTCAAACACAAACAAACCACATAATAGATCGCTCAAGCTACAAAACCGAGATCATTTTGCAATGAAAATTTAAACAGTGAAGAGATAAATTTCGATGGTTGGATTAGGTACCAAAAACGTCGGAAACAAGAAGAACTGCAAGCTTGGAATCGGAAGGGTCAGTGACATAAGTGTTGAGGCCACCTAGTTTCTCGACGTGACCAGTTCCAGTGCTTGGATTCAATGTTGGTGGATTCGCACAACACTGAGGACCGGACATTACGTTCTGCTTTGCTTATCAAAAAACACTCTCTATTTCTAGCACTATTCGATCTATATACTGTGGGTGATCCAATTTAAATAGGTTCGTTTGACAGTTTCAGTTTTTTAAGTCAAAGATTCTCCCATGCTGTCATAAAATTTAATGAATTATTAATAAAATTAAATTAATTTAATATATTTAAAAATATTAAATTTATAATAAAATATAATAATTATATTTTAATTTTGAATTAAAAATTAATTTAAATTTTATTAATTTAAAAGTATTTAATAATAAATAATATAATATTTAGAATAATTTTAATAATAAAATGACTTAATTATAATATATAATTCTAAATTTTAAAAATTTTAATTTTGAATTTAGATTTAAAACTTAAATTAAAATTCTATACCGATTATAATATATTCGAATTGGATAAGTTTGTTATATATTATTAATTTAAATATAAATTAATATGTTTAAATTAATTTAAAATTTAATTTCTAATCGATCGAAAATGTCAATCATTTCTTGCCAGTACCCGATACTTGGTAAATAGTAAAGACTTCTGCTACAAATTTGAATAAAGTTGTTGTATTATCTCTGGCATCACAATTAAGATTTATTGCATCGTCTCGGACGTCACAATAGTATTATTTTTTTTTTATGACGAAAAAACTCACGTACTCAATCATTATTACGACATCCAGCCGTACACGGGACGAGGCATCCATTTTAGGGATACGTGATGATATATCACGTAACACCTATCTTTAGTCAAAGACGCGTGAACAGGGACCACCCGCAATAATACTAAATACAGGATAAAACTTCAACTGTTTCAAACTCTTACAAGAGATGTCCACATGAAAAACGAGCACGTGTATACAGAACACGATATCCATACTTAAGACCACCAGACTATTCACCTCGGAGTGTCATAATAGTTATTTACTCTATTTAAATAAAATTAAAATGAAAGATAAATTTATCACTTATCTCTTTTAAAATTTAAAATTTTATTATTGAGATAATATTTTTTAAATATTATCACTTAATTACTCATTACTAATTTTTCTTCATTTTTATCTAATATTCTATTATTCTCTTTTTTTAATTATTCTATATTCTCTTATTTTTCATTTCTATTCTTCTAAATTATAGAATTTTATTTTGTTTAATTCCAACTTTTGTGAATAAAATTTAAAAATTAGGTGATATCAGGTATATTTTGAAAAAATAAAAAATAAAAGAACTCTAAATCAAAATATAGGATATAAATAATAATTCACTCCCTAAATTTTGCATTCTCTCAAACTTCGGTAAAAAAGTTACAAAAGAGTAACTTATTTCTCCTAAAAAACTTACTAATTTTTACTCTTAAAATTTAAAAATTTATTACTTGACTAATTTTTTAAATATCAGCCACTTATTTCTTCTAAAATTTATACGCACACACATAAAGTTATTGATATAATTAGTAACACTACTATATTATAATATGTTAAATATTATATGGTAAATTTAAAATATATTATTTTGTATTGCATACTTTATCCCATTTACTTTTTATAACGAGTAAGAATAAAAATGCAATCACACATATCCCATTTAATTATCACTTTTTCTTTCTTAAAAAATATCTTATGTCGTTATAAAAGAATTTTAAAAATATATTTTATTAGTGATAATTAATAAATTTTTTAGGACAATTAATCATCTTCTATAATTTTATTGTGTGGCTTAAGCAAAAGTAATTTTTAAGGGAAGTAAATGATAATTTTTGAGAAAATAATTTCAAAATGATAATACTCTCATCCTGATGGATATAATTGATAACTCTTTGCTATCGCAATATTTATTTTATTTAGATTATGTGAAAATGAAATATTTTGGTGATGAAAATAATGAGGAAACACCATGCCACTTCCTTTGTAGATGTACGGGGAATAATGGCAGAAAAAGAGAGAGAAACAAATTTTATGTGTATGTAACACTTATCAATAAATATTATTTGCTCGTAATTAAGGGTGGGTATTTTAAAACTAATTCAATCTAAATCGATTTAAATCGTCATAATTTGCAGTTTAAATTGATTTAAAAAATTTTTGAATCGATTTATGGATTGATATTTTTCAAACCGCTATTTGCAGTTTAGATTCTAGATTGGATCAATTTTAAACTGCAAAACAACAAATTAAACTACTTAATATGATTCTATAAAAATTTTTATTTTTATTTATTTTATCATCTTAATTATACATAATTGCCTTCGTTTCTTATATGTGACAATAATTAAAAATGAAAAATTGTTCATGAAGAACTAAAAAAGAAAAATTATTCATAAAATTTTTACTTAAATATTAATAAGATATTATAAATTAATAATAACTAAATATTCCAATATGAATTTTACAATATAGTTCAAATCGCGAATTTAAACTATTTCAAACCACATTTTATGGTTTGGATTATATCGGTTTATAATATTTTAATGGATTAGATTGGATTGATTTAATTTCAAATCGTAATGTGCAGATCGATTTAAAATTTTATTTTGAATCGATCCAAACTGCATCAGCCCACCCTTACATGTAGTTTGACAAGTAGTCAAGAAGATGAGACATACATAAATAGGTGGCGAAACAAATAAAGAAGCTACCCAAAAGCCAAAACTTAATTAGAGGTCATTTATTTATCTTTGTGGTAAGATTTGCTGAAAATATGTACTAAAATTAGTGCTATATATATATTTATATTTATAATTAGTAAAATATTATTTTATTATTTTGTATATGTTTACTTATTAATATTATTTATAATTTTATAATTAGTGTAAAATAAGATTTTGTAATGTATTATTATGTGTCTAAACTCTATTTACAAAAAATTGTAAATATGAATATTGAGTTGATAATTTAAATATATCCTCTAATTGAGCTAATATTATTATAAACAATGATGTTGCGTGATTGACATATTTTATTACTGCCAATGATTATTATTTTATACTAATAATTAGGTAATGAGTCTTATGTCACAAGAGTATAAATATAAGTAATATATTTAAGAACATATTATTAAACGTGACCAAATACAATAAATTACATGGATAATATCTACAATTAATAATGCATCATACAATTATATTAGTGTATCGTTA
>JAWDEX010179372.1:0-14377 GCA_035221805.1 Trichilia hirta | reverse complement strand
GCTGTAGTAAAATCGAAGCCTATAAATATTAGGCTTTATTTGCTCATTTGAATATGTCAAATATATATCAAAAACATAATGAGTTTTGATAAAATCAGTAAATAGTTATTCTTTTAATTGTGTGTGTGTGTGTTTTACACGAAATGTGTCTTTTTTCCATGGTATGTGAGAGAAACTGTGCTATTTTTCTACTAATTACAAATGTAGTAAAGAAAAATCACGTAAGATATCGTAGCGTATGGATCGGATAGATTTTGAATACCTTAAAACAATTGAATGCTGACCATGCTACATCAAAACATCAAATATGGATTTGAACGAAATGTGAATATCCACCCTATAACACATTTTCATTTAGCGGAAAAGAATTTTCGGGCAAGTTACTGGCTACCTTAGTTGCGGAGATAATGCACTACTCAGAACCAAACTGTTTGATTGAGAAAAATCTCTGGATCCAGTATCCTTCCTGAACTTCTTTCAAGCAATCTCAATTGCTAAAGATTCATTCAATTCTATCACGACCTGATTCATGGCTGGCCTTTTGGTGGAAGTTGGAGATCCAGAAAGAGTTGATGTAGAAATCTTCCTGTAATCTTCTATCAACAATGTTTGTAATATCCCCAGATGCCAGCGTGAAACTCACTCATTGACTTATACGCATTGTCTTACTGGACGTTTCAATCACAGGTTTACTTGTGATTATCTCTAAGAGTACCTTTCCAAGACTGTATACGTCACTTTTTTCTGTTAACCTGTTTGATATATGGTACATGTCGAGTCAAATTAAATGCGTAGAATTCGATCGAGCTGATTTTCAATACAAGATTAAGAGTATGCTTCAAATACAAGGGTCGTGCCACAATTACTGTAAAAGGAAATTGCCATTCGTGAATAGGTTTTAGGATGAAGTACTATTAAAATATATTAAATAGAGTGTTTTTTTGTCGAATTACAAAATATTTTTATGAATCAGGATTGAATACTCGTTTAAATTTACTAAAATTTTTAAAGGCCCTTTGACTTGTATATTTTTATATGTAACATCAAGACTTATCTTTTATTATATAATAACCAATCACTTGCATATATTTACTCAAGTGAAGCTTAGATTTGCAATCAATTCGAGTCCATTTTTCATTAAAGGTCTAAAAATGTTGGGTTTTAGCATCAAATATTGACACTTTTCAATTATAAAAATGGTAAATGTACAAAGAACCAAAACTACTTACTCGGTGTCAAGGTATCCAGGGGTGCCTGCAATATTAGTCAATACATGCGTCGTACCTTTACGTCTTTGCGGACTATGGATGGCTTACAACCCCTGCGGAGATAAGCCAATCCTACATTGAAACATTCAACTCATATCAGTTCTCCTCGTAAACCACAGATGGAACGTGCAGATACAGATTTTTGAAATTAAAAAGTTGCAAATCACAAGCTTCCTTGTTACCTTGTGCTGCTTCTGTTGCTGCCGAAGTCTCCCTTCCCAACTTAAGAGGTCTGCATCAACTTCTGCATTCACGGGAGAAAAAATATTTAAGCTTCTTTTTCTAAGTTAATGGAAAAAAAAAAAAAAAAATTCAAACTGATAGTAGAGAAAGCTTGGAATAAAATATCAGGTCGGATGATACGAACCACCCAGGATATGTGCTTGTAAATTTCCATTAGCCATAAACTCGTAGATCAGTCCCATATTGGTGCGCTCATCGCAATGCCCAACGAGGGCTGTCAAGTTTCTATGATGAACTCTCGTAAGAACTTCAGCCAATAGTAAAAAGGAAAAATTACAAACTCATAATGATTCTCTCCAGTAACTAGGACTCTTTATGCGAGTTACTTCACATACCTCAGCCTTAAATTTCTTGTAGCCTTGAACTGACGATAGAGAAAGCATCTTGCCACACCTCAAAAATCGAGAACGTGATGGCATGGAGATAGGGATATCCCATCCCATAAGCCTCAAACAAAAGTTAAACATTCAAACTTGTAATACAGATAAGCAGATCATATATTCGAAACTCATAATCATATACAAAGGAGGGCTCCGTGCCCATCATCACCATGCTACTCATATATAAAAGAAAACACACACACACATACATATACGTATGTATAGATAGATAGATAGATAGATAGATAGATAGATATATAGATAGATATATAGATATAGATATAGATATAGATATAGATATAGATAGATAGATAGAGAGAGAGAGAGAGAGAGAGAGAGAGAACAAAATTAAATAGTGTTTGTATATATATATATATATAAACACTATCTAATTTTGTTCTTTGTTAGGGTTTGTGGCCCCTTTGTGCATAAACAGAAACATATATATTTGGTTACTCTGGGCTAGGGTGCATGAGTTGTACATCATAAGCATTAGATTCCTTTACCATTCTAATCCCCGAGTTAGTAACAAATCTTCTCACTGTTTTTGTTAAATTGCTAACAGCATACCTGCGGTTGGAATAACATTGGAATCTGCTATATATAAGAATTAATATGATAATTTAGTTACTTTTTAAGTTTCAGTGGCTTAAAAATGTATGCAAATTAAGAGCCTATACGTACACATATATGTAGCTGAACATTATATATTTGAACAAGTATACACTAGGAAGAAAATCCAAATATTGGTACGTAAGTAGAAGCATGATACACCCAACAATGGCCTAGACGATGGACAGTATAGCTAGCAAATTAACTTCAAGGGAATAACTTTTTAAGGAGCCTGTACATCAAACTTTTCTTAGTAAAGTCCTTAGGCATCATGAACAAGAGATGTACGCGAGAGCGTATTCTCTCTTAACAAATGGAATGGACTTTTTCCCATATTAATCATTATTAATTGCCAATGGTTAATAAAAAAAATTACCCTTTTAGGATCTCATTGGCAACCACTGATTTTAGCAATTGCCGTTTCTATTTTCCAGCTGCAAAATTCTCTTCACTAAATTAGCTATCGAAAGTATTGATTGTGTTGGCGTGCAGAGAGTATGAAAATGGAATAGGATCCCCGAATTGGTAAAGAGAGCACAAAATTATCACAGAAGTAGATCTTGTACGATAAATATTTTCTAAACGAAATAACAGCAGAAGGAACTCCTGTTGCTAGTGATCTCGTGTCCCTACGTACATTCAATCCCAGTAATTCATTTCATTCGTCTCTCATCTCTTACAACTATCCAACTCTCTCTGCTAAATATCTGCATAAAACTAAAAGCAATTAAATGATAGATCTTTAATTTCCATGTTCAAGATTATCATGGCTAGAGAATTCCTAAGACAAGGTTAAAACTTGAAGGCAAGCTAACTTTTAAGAGATACAAATTAACTAATATGTAATTGAAAGAGGAAAATAATATCAAGAAACCAAGAGTACATATATATTACCAAATAATAATTTAACATTAGTATTTATTGCTCTTGTTGATTATTGTAAGCTACGGATTTGGAATTGAAAGGGTCACGTAAAGTCAAATACAAGGAAAAGGAAAAACATATCAAACAGTTGAACGTAAGTATAATGTAGCTAGCTAGCTTGGCCAATATATAAATTGAAGCAGCTAATCAATTAAGCAGCGACACACGACTTTCATAGAATCTAGCAATGAAAGCAGAAGCTTTGCCGTCAATACCAGGTTCAGCAATAGAAAATCTTCCATCTTCATCACTTTTACATATCCTTCTGACGTAATACCCATCTTCGCTCATTTCATCTCCACCATAGGAACAACATGCCTTGAATATGTTCAATATCGAGAAGCAAGAAGATGATTTCCTTTGCCTGTATCCTGCCATCACTCTCTCTCTCTCTTTCTTCACAACTAATCAAATGTGTGTTTAAATATTTATAAGGCTAATCGGTGAGATTGCAGTATGCAAGAGGGGAATGAAATATCTGGTCTATTTATAGTGGAAGTTAGCTAGCGTAGCAATAATAGCTGGAGAGTCTCATTGAGGAGGTATAGGGTAATTTACAATAATTGGACGGTCAAGATTCATTGATGAGACAAGTTAAAGATGTAATATGGTGGGTTGTAAAACTTGGAGAAAGCATAAATATGTTGATCCTCTCCTTTTGAAACCCAATTAGTTGTTCGCTTAATTAGTAACCCCACTGTTATTGAACAACTTTTCTTAATGCCTTAACCTAGAAGATCCCATCTAACAAGTTTAAATAGGGCCCAGAGAGTTGAAACTGGAATGCCTTGTACTCCCCCAGTTCAGTATTTTTATTACACTACGAATCTTGTTTTTAGTCACTTTAGTCCTTTGTCTCCTTTTCTCACCATGTAGGACCATATTCTTAACATTTCTTTTTCTCCTTTTCCTTTCTCTTCCCTTTTGCTTTTAGAAGGGGTTGGGGGTGAGTTTATTATTAATTTGATCGCATCCTTTATAACAACACGAATGAACCCTAATTAACTAAATAGAAACAGATGAATAGTAAACAATAAACGGATGACACCCCATTAAGTAACCAAAATAAATAACTAGTAATAACTAATAGTAACAATAATAACAAATAAGAGACTTGATTATAAACTTAAATATGCTTTTTTTTATTTGTTGTATTAGGTGCGCTTGACATTAAATTGATGTTGATTTTTAATTCATATAATGATCGGGTATGAACTGATATAAGATAAAAAAAATTTTTTTTTTTTTTTTTGTACATTTTGGTCTAATATTTTATTATCATGCTTTTTTAAAAATTACATAATGCTTTTTGTCTTTCAATTCAAATTAAATTTTATAATTTATGAAGACATAATTAAAAAGTAAAAGAGTAACAAATAATTTTTTAAAAATAATTAAGTAAAAAAATAGGAAGAAAACAGTATTCTATTGACTGAATTCCATTAATTGGTTGTCAGGTTAATTAGTATAATTGAATGCCTGGTTCGGTAATAAAGATGTGTAAATAAATATTTGAACTGTGTTGTATTTAAACAAAAACATATACATCAATTACAGCATACATTTTCTTAAATTAAGAAGGACATTTGGAAGACCATAATTAACGAGTAAATGACTTTTTTTTCTTTCTTTCTTTTTTTTTATCTAATATTCTATTACCTTCTCCATTTTAAAAATCATGTTTCTTCGCCTAATATTCTATTAATTTTCAATTTTACACTTTACTCTTTTCAAATTGAACCAAACTAAATCAATTATAGAAATGAAAATATTTATTAAGTGTTGCAGACTCAAACACCGAAATTTAATACATAATATATTATTATTTACTACTAAACCAACTCAATTTTTATGCAATATAAATGCACGAAATTCAATATAAGCATATATTACTAATTAAATATAATATTTTATAATTTTAATATATTTTATTTTTAAACATTAAAAATTAACAAATATATTCATAAAAAATAGTTTGACCAAAATTTATAATTAATAATAACTTAATATTATTATTAATCATAATAAATTTGTTCAGCTTGATAGTTACGTCACGGTTTGGGTATCGAATAGTTTTTCAAAAAGAAAAGGGTAATGAAATAATAAGTAAAAAACCAGGGGGGAAAAGGTAATTTAATCATAATTAACTAATGTACCCTATAGATTTTCTTATATATATATATATATATATATATATAAGGAAGACGTCTAGGTACAGCCTATCGTACGATTTGAAGATCTAAACGTTTTTTCTTTTCAACTTTCTTATGAATTCCATTTTAAAAGTTCAAACGTAAGATAACTCCAGCTTGCAAAGATATATATTTTTTTTTCCTTTTTCCATTGACATGCTCCAATATACCGATGATGCCCCTGTTGTCTATTTCATTCGTAGTTAATGGGAGTTGCATCTTGATTAGAACTTTTTACTTCAGAATCGTGTAATATATATATATATATATATATATATTCACTTCAAAAGTAAATGGTAGAGGAACCATATAATAAATTTCCAAGCTAATTTAATTTTCTACTTACACAACTTTTTTTCTTTGGGATGGATAGGAATGGTGTTGAGTGAGATAGCTAGATGGCAATATCGTTGGCTGCTAAGTAACCTGCAGGATTTCGAATCGAAGAAAGTCCCCACCACAGCCACACTCCTTCATATATTCTTTGGATCAATACCCCTGCTCCAGCTACAGTGCATTCAAGCTGTCTAACATTGTTATGTACATGGATAGAATTTTTCACTCCCAGCCTAAAGCTTTTAAGCCGTGTACTTCTGTTAATTACGGTTTTCGACCCTAGGCATAATCTATGATGCTTTGCAATCCTTAATTAGATCACTATTCGAACATTTTCTTGTTTTATGGACTTGTATTATACTCTTAAATCAGAATAATAATCTAGGATCATATGATATGGAGCTACCAATTTATAATTAGATGATGAAAGAAATAGATTATTTTATTAGGAAGCAATAGGGTAGCTTGTCAACTTAATTACAAATATTTTATAATTAGATAATTCTTCACGCCAACGCCTAGTTATTTCAATTTCAAACTTTATTTATATATTAAATTAAATTGAGTAGAATTATAGTATTTATATCGTATTTGTAAATTTGAATAAATGACCATAGTTATAATATTTATATCATATTCAATTTCACAATTTGAATAAATGATCATATTCATATCATATTAATAAATTTATAATATTTTTTAATATTTATATAAATTTGATTCGTTTATTAATCATGTTAAAAACTTTAAATTTATTACTCGTATCACTCATTTATTAAATAAATAATATAAGACAATATGTTTATTTATTTATCAAATACATAATTGGGTCATTCGCCCGATTACTCATTCAGCCTATTTAATTAATTCATATAAAATTTTATTTATTTAATTAACTATTATTTTAAATATAAATAATTAAAATTAGTATATTAAATAATTATTTATTTAAGTATAATTATTTATTTAAATATAATTATTGATTTAAACACGATTATCTAGTTAAACATATTTATTGATTTAGATATTATTTTTCATTTAACTAATTGTATCTTAAACAAATAAATAAATTCAAAAAATTAAACTCAAATTCAATACAATTATTAATCGTCTAACACGAATATAAATAAATTATTATTTATTTCATTTTTTTAAATTTTAATCTATTTAATTGCATACCATCTCTAACACTGGAGAAAAGAAAGCCCAACCCAACTTGGGTTAAGGGGTGAAGAGAAATAAATTCAAATTTTTAATATTAAGAATAGTTGTGATTAATACAAAAGTTTGAATTAAGGCCAATCCACTAGGATGAGAAAAATTGTTGGCATTTAGCCCTTAATATAATGTCTAGGTCCAATGACTTAGCATTACTATTAACTTTCTTTCTATATTTTTTGACAGTTGAAAGGTAGTTATAGCAGCAATGTTTGGAGTTTTCTTCTTGAAAATTTTCGAATATTGATAGTTAGTGCCATCTATTGAAAAGGACAAGAGCCTCTTTGTTAGCTCATCAAAAAAATCTCCCCCAAATATTGACCTAGTGAAAAACGACTATTAATAATTGGAATCATTATTCTAGGAAACCTCTAATGGAGAGGGAGACAAACCCAATTGTTACTGCAAATCATGACCAAGGGGATGAGTCATTTAGTGAGAATGATTTCCAAACTAAAGTGGTGGCTCCTCTAACAAGTAAAGTAATAATAAAGATCGACAAGCAGGAATCCTCTAACTAGTTGGTGAACTAGAGGAGTACTAGAACAAATGCATATAAGAGGACCAACAATGATAAATCTTAGAGCATAGAAATAAAAGCTAGAAGGAAGGCGATAAAGTTCCAAGGACTACTCCGTAGGAGGTATGGCATAAACAGGCCTTATGAAATGATCATGTTGCTTGAGGTAGAGGAAAGTTGAACCCAAATAGATAAAGGTGATTGTCAACCCTTCACAAAGGCTTCTCTTGTTAGAAAGTCTAGACTCACGATGTCCTAAAAGAGTAAAAAGAAGGTTACTGATTTATAAGACAAGCCTGAGGCGAGAAATCTTAATGCCCTTTTTCAAATTTATCATTTCTTAGGACAGTTTCCCTCAAACACTTTATACAACCTATCTATCAATCCATGGTGCAACGTAGAGTACAGGCAAACCACTGTTGACCTAAGGTTGCAACTCAACAAGCAACAATCCTACAATCCTACAACCTAACACACACCAAATTGGAAAATTGAGAAGTAAGCCTTTAAAGCCTGATAAGATGTATAATCAATGAAATAAGAGAAAAAAGAAAGGTAGATCTCATTCTCAATTTTAGGCATGATTCTTGCTCGAAAAAATATACTAACTCCCCTTTTATGAGGAAGTTTTTTGAGTTAATATTCTCGCAAAAGTTTAAATGTTGTAAATTGCCTCTTACACTAACAAGGGTGATCCAATGCTATATCTTGATATTTAAAAAAAAAATGATACTAATCTAAGGTTTGTTAGAACAACAAACATACTGCATCTTTTTGCTAATTTTGAAGGGGTAGACTAGGAAATAATTAGGAGCATGGCTAAAGAACTATCAAAAGCTTTATGTAATTAAATTAAGCTTTTTTTAAAAAGTTATGTGGTGTCATCAAAATTGCTCGAAGTATCAACTCCCTCTTACTAATTTGGTAGGGATAGAAAGCAAATTAAAGGAGTTTTGTGAAGAGGTATCATGAAGAAGTCATTAACCTAGTGGTTTTCACCATCCTTTAGCATTAAAGAGCCTAAGGAAAGGGTTAAGAATTGAAAGACAGTGATACGTGATCAATAAGCAATCTATCACCATATATGAGACTATCTGTAAAGAACTCTTTAATGAAATTGAGATTGAAAGCTAAGTTTTTATGTGAATAAGAGAAAATAGAATGACCAGACCAACACAAAGGGAAAAGCACCTAAAATCAAAGGCTTGATGATAAAAAGGATTCAGAAAGCTAAAAAAAAAAAAAAACAACCATGGCAAGAGTAGAGGATAGGATAACCAACAATCCTAACTCGACAGGTGAGAGAAAATCTTGAGGAGATCCACACTAGATAATATTAGGAGAAGGGTAACAGAGATGTAAGGTAAAAGCTTTTCTCCCTTGAAAGTTCTCCTCTCATAGGTGCTTTGACATGTGAGGGGCAATAACTTTTATATAGATGAGCCCAATCCAATTAAAGTCAAGATGTCAAGAAGTTTTAAGGGTAGATTCTACAAGCACCATACCAATTTTAAACATGACACGAATAGTTCATTTCATCTAAAGGAGCAAATTGAGTTATTGATGAAGAACCATTACCTCAATGATCTTATTATCGACCCGAAAGATGGATAACCCTCAAATTCTTTGGATGTGAATGATAAACAACAAAGAACCTTGGTGAATTTCGAAAGCCCCGTGTTGGTAAAAAAAAAAATGCTTGTCAAAAAAATTTGTAAATTTTCACTAAAATTTTATTTTAGTAGAAATTTAGGGGACTAATATTAAAGGTAAAAATCAAGGCCATTGTTTGGGCCAATTTTCATCAACCTTGCACAGCCTCTTAGCATCTAAAGCATCAGTCAACTTCTACAGGGAAAACAAATCCTATAACTGACTTAAAAGTCCTAACACTAGCAGAGGTTGCCCTTACTTTCACCACAGCAAGTCTAAGGTCAGAAAAAATAGCCTTAAACTCATATAAACTTTGACCTAAAAATAAAAATGGTGAAGAGGGGCTACACGTGACTGTCAAGGTCATTACAAATTGTTATATCACATTTAAAATTTTATGCTGTATAAGTCATAACCTAAGTAATCATTATATCATCCCATATCTATAGACAATGATTACATAATGATTCATTATCTAGTGCCAACAAGTAATCTCTTTGACAAACACTAACTTTGCATTTTTCGATAATCTCATATGTGAAAATTAGAGAGAATGTATTACTAATTACTATAAATACTAGCACCTTTTTCACCATAAAAGGGACTAGACATAGAAGCAAACAACACATATAATCTATGTTGGTATTTATAAAATTTGATCCTTTCTAATAAAAATTTTACTTTTCTTCTTTTCTTAGATTTTATGTTTAGACTTACGTATCATAATTTATATGTCAGAATACCAGTATTACTCCTAACATTTTTTTGGTATTTTCAGACAATCGAAAAGTAGTTATTATGGTGGTTTTATTGACTCTTGATATCAAACTTATCAATAGTTAAGAGAGACAAATCTATGTGATATTTACAATTTCTCTCCTAAAAAATTTCAAGCATTGATAATTAATAATATAAATTAATTATTAATTTAATGTTTCAATTTTTGTGTTTAGTATTTTTAATTACTTTTGTATGTTACCTATTTTTTTTGTTTTCACCTACCCTATTGTCATAGCCCAAAGTCATAAGAGTACACTTGAGGCTAGGATGGCCTTGACCTTAGGCTACAAGACATTACTTGTGTTGTTGGAATAATACAAGTAAGGCAAATATAAGAGGCACACATAATAGAAATTAGTGTTTGTTGTTAGTACAACATAATAAGTATGATCAATAGTCAAGAAAAGTTAAGTGAGGCATTGAGTGCACGAATAAGGTTGGCAGTATGAGCGCTAGACACTAAGAGTTAGGCAATAACAAGTAGCATGCTGAGTAGCAAAAATTTAGACTCCTACTCATTTTTGAGCTAAAGACGAAATATGTAGTATATATTGGGACTTAAAATACATATTAGGATGTAAAAAAGGGTTGTCCAAAAATTAAACTAATTAGAGGTCTAAAAAAGTTAATCCAAGAGTTGATTATTATTTTTAATACAACTATACTTCTTGATAGAATAATTAAAAAAGTCCTAAGTTTTATTTACAAGGAATAGATAAGAATGGCCACAAACCCCCTTATATTACCCTAAAAGCTTCTCCCCGACCAAGCCAAGCACACAAGTAAAATGGACGTACATCATAGACTTATGAACAAAATCAGTATGAACATATGATGTCAATGGTACGGTTTAATGACGTTAGTGGTATGAATGTAATGTGAATTGTATGAAATTGTAAAAATTTTAAGTTGCCTTACGATTTTGGAATTTTTAAAGACCCCTCAAAACTAAAAGTGTAGGTTTCAATATAAAATTTTTTTATGAGTTGGGATTCCTAATAAACTTAAGAGGTCAAGAAAATTATTTATTATAAAAAGAGATTTGGGAAAATCTCTAAAAACTCTTAAAAATAAGAGAAGAGAAAGAGAATCCTAAAGAGTTAAAATTAACATGAGAGAGTAAAACACCTGTAGGTTAATGAATAAAATTCATTATAATCCTTTGCTAAGATTAATAAAATGTTGAAGATCAGTGCTTTTGTAAATATTGTGTCACAGTATGATACGTGAATCTTATATTATACTTTTGTTATAAATTTATTGCAAAAATAAAAATTTTGAAAGTGTTAATTGAGGATAAAATTGACACATCACGAGGTCATGCTACAATGAAAGGCCCCTCAATTGTTGTACCTACATATTACTAGTCCAATTCATCGTCACCCTTTTATTCTTAGTAATAATACATCGAAGATCACGAACTACCATTGGGTTATAACCGAGTGGAAGAAACGGATTCCAATTTCATGGAGCATTCATCATCATCATCATCCGACAAGAAGACGGAAGCACCGGGTGTTCCATTGGCTGGAGTTGGTTTTGAAGTCGAGGAATTAACCCCGCAAAAAGTCACGAAACACCTTCACGTTACTGAAAAGGCCTGGCAGGTTGGTTGGTTGGCTCGTTGCTTTCTTTGCTTTTAAATTCCGAACAGTTAACGATGGAAAACGTATTGGGTTGACATGACAGGCATTCAAGGTGTTACACGACGGTATGTCGGCGCTGATTGCCGAGCCACTGGCAAGCGCAGGCGCACATATGGCTTCTGATTTTCAGAGAGTTGCTGGCATACAACTTAGCATCAATCATTTGACGCGTGCTGAACTTGGTGACCTCGTCTATGCTGGAGCCTATCCGATAAATCTGGGAAAGACCATTCAGGTTTTCTCTTCGTCTGCTTCCATGGCTACTACTGGGCTTATAATTTGCTTTATTGTTTTGTTAAAAAACAATTTGTAACCAAGATGACTCACTTTTGCACTTACATTATGCATACAAGCCGCACAAGGGAAGCATTCATATTGAATTTGATTTATATTCATGGGAACTTTACTTGCAAGGTATGGTAAGTTTGGCTTTGGAAAGTGGATCGTTCAAATTCTCAGATCAAATCCTTGGTATCATCATCCATGGTGACTCTTCTAACCAACCTACCTGTCACGGCTCAGGTTAAAAAAGCAAGAGACTATCTCAAGAAGTATGCAAAATTGTGATTTGGTTCTATTTCTATTGCAATCCCAGAAATTAATCAATTCAATAACGTTCGAAAGACCCAGAATACAGATATGTACGAATCAAGGATTAATGTTTCATATATTTATGTGCATTTTTCCTTTATATTATAAACACTTAAAATGACAAATCACCACTGCATATGCACAAATATAATAAAAGCACAGATTTTCATTACAGCAGTGGAGTCCTGTTAATTGCTCAGTTGCTTGGAAATAATGAGTCTTATAAGGAACACGAAATTTCTGCAATTAGATAATTACTTAATACTCTTTACTAGCTCGATTGGCCAAATAGGACACTTGAGAGTTGCATGAATTCAAGGGTAGATAGAAAGGAAGCCGCCTTGTCAGGCCAACAAGTCACAAGCATTTTGGTAAATTTTTCAGCACAACCACAAAAAACACATTATTAGTAAACTCTTATTTGACCTCACTCTTTCATGATCACGATCGTTTGGGTTAGGGAAGTAAGTCTGGCTGATTCGTGCTTATGTTTGGCTAATGTATAGCACTGAAACTAAGCCTCCTGTAGACTACTAGTACCCACCATTCACACTTCCAAAATCATTGGTGCTATCACTCATAGTTCAGTACACATCCAAGCCACCCTCATATTTGATTCGGCTGTTAGCCATCTGTGAGGAGAACACAGAAGAAACTAAAATCATCCCAATATTGTCAAAAAATCAGAAATGTCGCAGCAATGGCCACAACCCATACAAGCTGGTTGATCCACAGCCAAGCAGCTTACGCTCACACTTGTTTAGTCCTCGAATCCAGTAAACAGAGTTGTATTCTTCAATGTCCTAGTTTGGAAAACAGAATTGCATCTCTCAATCACGAATAACAACATACTATATAAAGACTTGTCTAAAATTTAGTAACTCCTTCCCCAATCATCTAATGACTTCAACACATAGTACATGCCGCCTAAACCACAAATTACCGAATAGATAAGTATTGCTAGATCACATATCACAACAACAGTTCACATCATGGTAAATGTAACAACAAATAACTATCTACGAAACCAGGTGAACTAAAGTCAATCGACAATCGGGTAGCTCCTTCTTGCGGAAGAACTGCGTTTATTGCTTCTGCTCTTCTTGGCATATTGACTACCTGAAATCTTCTTCCTTGAAAAATACATAAATGAATCATAAAAGTACAGTGCAAGTTCCCGCAGCAGTCATTGCAATGACATAGGATAAATGAAAACCTGAGATTGCTAAGTTGTTGAGTCAATTCATTGATCTCCAAGCCGGAAAGTTTGAGGGAAGACAAAGTTCCAGGTACCTCTTCAGAAACCATCTTGGACAATTTATCCGCCGAGACAACCAATTTCTTCAAAGCCTGCGAGTGATTCACGCATAAAGCAAAAACACTGAAACCACAAACCCAGTTATCCAACAGTAGGTAAAACACCTTACAATCATAGTAGGAATGGAAATTACAGCCAGGGAAAAAATTGCTCCAATTGCCTGCATAGAAAACCAAAAAGATGTAAACTTGATCGTGTAAATAAAACCAAGATTGAAAATTTAATTAGGAAATACCGTGGAAAGGAAAAATAGAAGAGAGAGAAGGGCTAATTCAGGTGGATTTTTGACGACATTAACGGAGAGCGGCACCGGCGTTGCTGATGTAGAAGACAGCAAGGAGCGTTTTGATTGGCTAACATTAATACCGGGGTTATTTGAATTGGAAATTGACGTTGCTGATACAGAGGAAATGCTTCTCCTTGCCTTGGGAAGCCTTGGAATCGAAATTCTTTCCCTGATGGCAACGATTGCGGGACCTGGTTGTGAAGAAAGGTGCAGCGAATAGACAGCGATAGCACGCCACATGCTTTCTTTCACCCATAAATGCTCAAAACTGAAAATTTTTGCTAGGTTGTACCTGCAAATTGCTAGTCCTTCCTGTTTCTTCCACTGAAACGTTATCGTTTAGCAGGGGAAATAATGGGGTGCGCACTTACGCCCCACGAAAGCGCACTTAATAATAAGTCACCTCGCCT
>JAWDEX010179353.1:0-14378 GCA_035221805.1 Trichilia hirta | reverse complement strand
GGATCTAGTTTACTAACCATCATCCTAAAATATTAATTTCTAAAGCCTTGGTATTTTAATTTGAATCTAATTTTTATCTGGTAATTATTCTCTTAAAATTTACTTATTATATATTTTACCTTTGCTATTGGACCTTTGTTAGTGGACCTTACCTTGACATAAACCGATTGGACTCTTAAAAAAACACTCCTTGTGGATATGACACTTGGACTCACTGGACTATACTATAATAAGACTACCTATATTTGGGTATAACAATTAATATATGAAACACATTGTGATACGACTCTCATTGTCACCTATATTAATATTATCTTATAAGATTCACCAAAGAGATTTATTATATTTACTAGTCAATATTATTGCTTAGTCAGTACCACTTGTATAGGAAACATGTTTAATAATTTTATTTAATGATTAACTAAATTATTTAGAAAATTTACATTTCGATTTTATTTAACTACATCATATGATAAAGGAAGTAGCTTATGTATATGAATAAGAAACCTTTTCTTTTATTATTTATAAAAGTATAATACAAGATTATATGCTTTAAAATCAATAATATGAATAATTTTTAAGGTACACACTAATAATCTCTCATTTATATTAAAGTTATTCGCTATTATATCTCATACTCATCTTCTTAAGATAAAGATCTAAGTTATTTTTTGTTACTGCTTTAGTCATTAAATTAATTACATTGTTTGCTAATGATAGTTTTTAAATAATTATTTCTCTTACTACGACAAATTCTATCAAAATATGATATTTATGTCGAATATGCTTAAATTTCTAATGTGTTTTCGATTACTTTGCTTGTGCAATAATTTCTGTATTGTTTCATAATATAATTATTGGATAAGTTATGTTTGAAACCACACCTAATTCAGATATAGACTTTCACATCTAAATAGCCTTATTTACTATTTTTAAAGCAGCAATATATTTAGTTTTTATAGTAGAGTCTGCTATTATCATCTATTTGAAACCTTTCTAACTAATAATACTTCTATTACATATAAAAGTGAATTTAGATATAAACCTTTTATTATTTACATCTAACTGAAATTTAGAATTTGAGTATCATTGAATATTTAACTTTGAATATTTATAATTTAAAATTAAATTTTTAATTCTTCTCAAATATTTAAGGATTGATTTTATGACGAACTAATATTTATCTCCTAGATTAACTTGATATCTACTCGTAACACTAACATATATTATATCAAGTTGTATACATAGCATTGTTTACACTAAGTTACCTATAGTTAGAGCATAAGGCATATTATATATCTCTCTTGTCACTGTTTGTCGATCTTTGAACTTATATTTTTAGAAAAATAAAGACTATGCATAAAAAGCAAAAGAGCTCTCTTAAAATTCTCGATATTGAACCTTTTTAATATTCTCTTTAAGTATAGTTTTTGGAATAATTTAAGTATCTTTAATATTCTATCTTTATAGATACGAATTCAAAGGATATAGGTTACTTTTTCTAAATTTTTCATCGAGAAACTTTTAGATAACCATAGTCATCATACTAATATCATTGTCTATCAATGACATGTAGATAGTATGATCTTTAAGCTATTTATAAATATAGGATTTATTTGGAGTTTTTACAAAACGAAACTATTTAATCACCTTATCAAAAAAAAAAAAAACTCTATTTTCTCAAGAAAATATTGAATTTCACATCCAAATATTTGTATACTATATGTTAAGATAAATTAGTTACTATTTTTTGATTTAAAAAACAGTGTAATATGTATTTAGTTGGCATTTTGTGAAAATTGTTTTCATGAAACACTAATACATGGATTCTACTTTTTAACTATAAAGCCATAAATAAATTTTATTTTTTTTATTCTTGAAAAACAAACCCTGTTTAAAATTTAAATAATAATTATTAGTTATTAATCTTCTAATAAAATATTTATCTTATTTGATTTAATTAAAAATTGAAAGTTACATGGTATTAAATGATATATAATACTTTTTATTTTTATTTAGAATATTAGGTTTGTTTATCAAAATTAAATAACAACTATTAATTATTTGATCCAGTAGGTTTTGTTTTATTTGATTTAATTAACAGTTAAAAGTTATAAGCTATTTAAAAATTATATATTATAAAATATTTATTTTTTTGTTTAGTATATATAATATTATTGGAAATTAAAATTAAAAATTTCATAAATATATTAGTGGATTTTAAATAATTAGAATATATTTTGTATATTTAAAGTTTAAAAATTAAATAACAATTATTAAATATTTGATCTTATGATAATATATTTTTTGTTTCTCAAATTTAGTTAAAATTAATAGCAATTATGTCTGAGGGGAATTTAAAAATAAATATTATACTATTTAGTATAGTTTAATTTTATTAGAAATTAAAAAAAATTAAAAATATCATAACTATATTTAATATATTTTAAATATATTTAAATGTTTCTAACACATAACTATTACAAATATATTATATTATATAACATAACTGTAATGAATTTATTTTTTAAATAATAAAAGAAAATAATTAAATTAAATATATTTTAAAAATTAAATTGATTAAAAAAATTTATAAACTTAGTTATTAATTATCATATAATATTTAAATTAATTAAATTAATTTATGTCCTTAGTTATTAACTATTATATAATATTTAGTTGATAACATTATTGAAATCCGATGAATAAAAAAAACTTAAAGTAAACTGTAGGATGCTTTGGTTTCATTGTAAAACCCAACTTTTTAGTAAAATACCCGCTAACATTGACTGACAGCCACCATTACTGTAGCTCAGCCGTAGCTCACTGTCTCGTAGCCGGAGTGGATTTATAATTTAAGCCGTCTAATTTACGTCATTTTTGCGTGCAATGATCCTGAATTCGATTTTGTATCATTTTTATCCTCAATTCTAATTCAGTATTCATTTTTCTATTATATTTAATGTTTAAGCTTGGTTTTAATATTTAATTTTTTTACTCGCTTGCAAAATTATGGATTCTAGTACTGTTGCTTCTGTGTTTCTAAATGGGATTCTAGATCATTCACGCAAAAATGATGTGACTTGTTGGTTCATGCTAAAATGATGTGAATTGTGGGTTCGCCTTGTGAAGGTACCAGCACTATTCAAGCCATGGGTAATTGTTTCCTTCTTCCTGCCGAGGTTATGAAATCCCAAGATATTTTCGTTGTCTGTAAAATTGAAAAAATAAAAAATAAAATATCTCTAAAATTTAGGGATATTTTGGTTGAAGATACTAAAACCCAACTTTTTCCTGGAACTGCTACGAAAATCGTAGCGAGGGTGGATTTATAAATTGAAGCCAGATACTAAAACCCAACTTTTTCCTGGAAAAGTTACGAAAATCGTAGAGAGGGTGGATTTATAAATTGAAGCCATCTGATTTATGTCACTTTTTGCGTGCGTGCAATGATCCTGAATTTGATTCTATATTTAGTTTTAATTGTATATAGCTCATTTTGATCCTAAATTCTAATTCAGAATTCAGTTTTATTCCAATATTAGTCAGTTTTCTATATTATTTAATGTTAAGCTTGGCTTTAATATATAATCTTTTTATGGGCTTGCAAAATCATGGATTCTAATTCTGTTTGGTTATTTGTTTCTGGATGGGGTTCTGATCATTCAAGCAAAAATGATGCGAATAGTGGGTTCGTGCTAAAATTATATGACTTGTGGGTTTGCTTGTGAAGATACCAGCCCTATACAAAACACAGGTAATTATTTGTTCTTCCTGCCAAGATTATGACTTCAAAGTTAATTCTGCTTTTTGATTCTGAAATGTAGCAAATTGTTTGATACTATTAATGTCAATAGATAGAACTGCGGTGTTTTTACGAATGCTGTCTAATTTTTTTCATCAGCGCATGATTTGCTCGTGGATTTCGTTACATCATTTATTAGATGTTATGTTGACAATTTGTTATGGCGTATTTTTTTGTTAATACTATGACTAATGTTTGATAGTAATCGGAGAATAACTTTGTTCAGGATTTGTTTATGGGTACATTCACTTGAAGCAACTTGTTTCTTTAGCCTTTAAAGTAGTTGTAGCTTTTATATCTTAGATAATTCATAATTGTTGATTCTGGAGTCTCCAAACTTGTTCGAGTAGTAAGAGCAAGTTTGTAGGGGAAGTGTGAGTAAATTCACTTATCTACAGTGTTGATTGCAGATTTTAGACATAGTTATTATGGTTTTTTGTGTCGTAATTCTCACTTTTCTACTATGCCATCTTTATATGCACCCTGTTGGTATACTCTCTACAAACGAGACAACGAAATTAAAATTTTGTTTCTTTTGTTTATCGACTTGGCATGGTGGATGGTATGATTTTTATTCTTTCGTTATTTATTATGAGGTACAGGCTTATTGACATGCAAATAATTGACTTCGTACTTTGCTCACACAGATAAATTCAGATACTTTGTAGATATTGATTCTTTCACGTGCTTCTAATTCATTCTCCATAGCATACCTTTTCCTGTGCAGTCCTTGAAAGTGTAGTGTCAGATTTGGGTCCTTTCTGGTGGATGCAATTTGTATATGGCCCCTGGGCTAGATTTTCTTGAAAAAGTAACTTTGGAACCTTGCAAAACCGAAAAAGCAGCAGATTTTTTGAGCTTGTATATTTGGTTCATCTTAACAGTTCTTAATCACCCCAACTAGAATCATCTTCTTTAGGCAACTTATAGCTACTCCTTGCTTATTCTACTAATCAATTTGTCAGTAAATGTTCTTATGAAGACTCTCCCACCGTGATGTTTCACTATTTTCAATTGGCGTTTGCCACTCGCTTGGGTTCATGGAATTATTTTAGTGCGAAACATATGCAAAGCTGCATATATGTATGATTTTGACTTGAGATTGAGATTAAGGCATAAGTAATGTCTTTCTTTCTACTGTGATGCTTGTTTTCCTATTATGAGACTGGCAATTTGTTACAAGTTCATGGTTCTAAGTTACAGGTTTTATGTTAGGCATGGTACAGGCCCAATATTGCTTGAATTATGGGATTAAAGTTATGTCGTGTTGCTGTATGGATTATGGAGAAACCTTACTGGTTCTTTGGATGAGTTACACTTAGCTATATATCAGTTCCACAGAATTGACGGTTTGATGCAATCATAAAGCAAATGGGTATGATGAAATAGTATAAATCTCAGTAACTAAACAATCATTGTTTCCAGAAGTCTGAAAAATCAATAGCAATTGCATAATGTTGTTATTAATCATTAATCAAATTAGACAGCTGATAGACACTTATTGAAGTTCCTTCTACTATCCACCGTTTCAGGGTGTTCTTTTTACTGTCTACCAATTCATTCACTTGCCTTGTTGAATTCCAGTTTAGAAACCAATTGCTAGCATCTGCCTCCATTATGAAGGATTATATTTTTAAGAGATTCTTAATAGAAAGTGAGTTCTTTAAGCACCAAATAAATTAGAAAAGCCAGGTATTTCAGACAAGTGTAAAGATCAGCAAGCTGTTTCATTGAACAAAAGAACATAGAGGAGCATTCTGGTAAAAAGTTAGAAGACCTGAAAGGAATTTTTGAGCAGGTGGATTTGTTTCTAGAACTCAATAGTGTCTTAAAAGTTTCTTATCACAGTTCTACTATTTACAAGGAGATCAGATTTAGGACGAACTTCAGAGTTTGAATGTTTTAAAATTTAAAATGACGTACATATCGGCATCAATGGTTAACTGCAATTCAGTTAAGTTTATTTCTGGAGCCATAGTTACTGGTTTTGTGTGACATCAAAAGTATTGGACCATTTGTTATAGGGAAATTTCCAAAAATGAATTTGGGGGATACTGGGTCCTCAACATAGGGTTAGAATTGAAAATGATGCTACTAAAACCTTACTTTATGCAACTACTTTGCATTTCATTGAAAGATATCGCTGTTAACACCTTAACTTATGCAGTTCATTCACATTTCATTGGATGATGCTAACAGCTTGCTTTGTGCAATTACTTAACACTTCGTTAATAGCACAGGGATTTGATTAGACTGGCCCATAATTCCATTATATAGGTTCGCATTTATTGATTCCATATGCAGATCAAGATTCCTGGTGAGTTAATCATCAGAATTTTATACTTGAAATTGTAATCTACATATCATATAAATGTATATTTGGTTGATGCTGTTTAAATGGATTTCTTGTTTATTGATTACATATACGCATATTAAGATTCCAAGTAAATTAATTAATAAAATTTTGGGATTGAAACCTTAATCAGCACACACATGCACTCGCACATACACATTAATTGTTCATGAGCTCAGGTTGGATGGACTGTTGGAGTTATTGTTCATGGGTTACTTGGGTTGATAATCATTTAACCCCGGCTTTTCCCTGGTAATTCAATTTTAACAGGAGCATTTAATTTCTCACGTTGTATGCAGATTTTTTTTTTCTCCTAAAAATATGTTTTTGTGATAATATTAGATCTCTTTGGCAGAGCTACATGTGGCTCGGGATTAAGCAATTACAGTTTTCAAGATTTGTGAAGCTTGAAATTCTCACCATACTATGTTTTTGTGATGTTTATTAAATAATTTAATGTTGTGTTTTATAAATTAAATAGAAGCGCAATGAAAGTAAACATACTTGAATCCAGTACTATATATGAAGTATATTAATGGATGTTGCATTTTACTATTATATTGTAAAAAAAAATAAATTCATAGATGTAAATTTATTTTTTTTACACTATATTAGTAAATATAGTATATTATAATGTTTTAAATAAAAATATTATTTATTTTATTAATTTTAGAAATTAATGAGATTAATTAGTTAAATAAGTTAATTTTTAAGGATTTATATGTGTTTTAATAATTTTAATAAATATTATTTTTATAATTTATTTCTATTTTTAAATATACAATTTGTTATGTTTATTTATTTTATGGGCTATTGGGATGGTGCTTGAGTCCATTACGTTACCCATTACCTAATGGGCTTAGTTATGATTTCTTTTGCACATTAACATAGACTTGGGCTAACGATTTATTCATCCTCGCCACTTCTTTTTTCAATAAATTACTTAATTGAGAAATGAAAAATGAAAAATGAAAAATCTCATATAATGGAAACTAAAAACGTTAATGAAAGATTGGAAAAAAAATTCTCATTCTCTATTTTTAACAAAATCTCTTTTAATCATTTTTCAATTAGATGACTATAAATATAATCAAGAGATTTTATTGTACGTTTGAGAATCTTATACCAATTGGAATAAGTGATCATGCTCTAATAAAGAAAACACTCTCCCTTTAAATATTTTTCAAGCGTTTACAATAAAAATAAAGGATTATAATTCAATAACATCTTATAAAGTAGATGATATAAATAAAATAGACAATAATTTATAAATGATATGATAATTAATGGGTTCAAAAATTTTAATTTTGGCTCGTAAATGATAAATAAAAATTTTAGGGCATGCAAAATTAATTTTGAAAGTAAAAATAATTCACCCATGTATGGTACTTAAAATTATAGCTATTTGAAAGCATTTTTTTTGAACATACAGTATATATAATAAAGATTTGTAAAATTCAAAAATAAAATATAAAAAAAAAAAAAAAAATGAATAACCCTGGCCATCTTTACTTCACTATCACAACAAGCCATAATTGTCATTCACCATCTCTATTGTGGCCAACTGGACAATATACAGAGACTAACACCAGAGTCCTTAAGAGCCGACAAGCAAAAACTCAAGTGTTACTGTTGTCAGTCACAATCAGAATACCAAGCACGTCAACATTTGTAAATCATCAGTATTTCAACCAGTTTTAGACGTGCCAACAATAAAAAATTTGGCTGTTATGTTGTCCATGATCACCTGAACAACCACTTATCAAACTAAAACTCGCGCGTACTGTTGCCCTTTTGAACCATTATCGTCTTTAGCACATTGTGCAGCAGTACCTCCCGCAAATATAAAGATCACTGTTAGTTAACCTAGATTCAACCGACAAAACTTTGTTACTACACACAATTTACCCTCGAGGACATTGATTGATTAATTTTCTAATATACCCTTAAATAAATGATTAATTTTGATTCACCCTATAAAATTTTTCAGTTAATCCTTTGTGAAAAAAGAGCTATTTACCAAGTTTTCTCACCTTCTTTCCCGCTTTCGAGTATTAAGAGGTTCTTAAGTGGAGTTTAGGTCATAAAACAAATTATAAAATAAAAAATAAAATAAAAATTTAGGGATATGATTGTAAGATAATTAGAAATATATATATATAAAGAGAAATTGCCTTAAAATATAGAATCATTTTCAAAGTTACCTTGTAAAGCTAGAAGACTACCTCGAGTAGTATGATAATTATGCTTATTGACCATGATTCAGAATATTACTTTGACAAAGAAGGACATGAATGACTTACTAGCTAACATTATTTAAAATTGAAAATTTTTCTCAATACAAAAATTATGAGAATTTTTGGTTCTTAGTGAAGATTTGTAATATCTAAAAAGACAAACTGCGAGTATACAAAAATTTTCTCAACAACTCTAGGAAGGATGATAAGAATCAAATGAAAATACTAAAGGTTTAGACAATTATTCTCATGATTTATTGACTGATATGACATGAAATAAAATAATTATATGTCATAATCAGTTAAACTGTTTATGAAAGACAAAATGCAATTATATTATTTTCAATTGTCTCTATTTTTATATTTAATTTTTTTTTTTTAATGAATAAAGGTTTGTAACATCAATCAATGAAATACAAATTTGTTAGAAATAAAAATATATAAAAATAAATTAAAGAAAAAATATAAAATATAATACTTTCATATTAAAGATAGGTTGAGAGTGCATGTAATACAAATAGTGATTGTAAATATAGCAACGTAAACACTATTTAATTAAAATTTTATTTTTTTAAAAAATATTATAAAATTGATAAAATAATATATTTTTTTACTATTACAAATATTCTAAAAAAATATTTTTAAAAGTTCAAATTTTAAGCATTTGTCAATAATAAAATTTAGACGATATAATTTTTTTTTTTTTTAAAAAGTTAATATTAAAAGTATTCTTTTGTCAGCAGAAAAATCAAACCAGCATGCACACGTAAACAAAAAATCTTCTGATCATTTAAGATACCACACGTGCTGTTTTCTTTCTGCTTATTGAATTTTCAGCCTAAATTCAATGTAAAACTGGCTAACTTATTTTAATTTGCACACGTGGCAAGTTGGGATTGAATGTTAGAAATCAAACTTCCACGTTCAGATTAGAAACTTGAACAATTATTAGACTGGCAATCTCTACTGATGGTTCTTCAACCATATATACATTTTAGTTTCATTATTGGTGCCCTAAATTATTTCTCAATATTATACAATTTACCCTCAATTAATATACTATATAATTATCCAATACCCAAAAACGAATATGAACCATGCAAATCCACAAATGATGTGTACAATGCAGGGATGTCCAGATCTCAACAAAAGTTAAAAGGTAGCAATAGTTTATACACATTTAAGCATAACTTGATGCAGCATGCGTATTCTAATTCTACAGATTATAACACTTCAAAATTAGGTTAAGATATAAGAGAAGGAATTTCAGTCGAAGCTAGAGGCATCGTCTTCCATAATGCAATGGCATCGACATATCCTGTGAGTTTTGGAACAAAAGAGCAGATGAATTTACAGAATGTATCAATCTGGGCAGCCAAACAGAATCGCGTACTTGCTTCAAGGTTTGCGTTTGCAACAAGTTCTGCCCCATGCATGATATATCGATCTGTTACCAAAATCACACAAGAAAAATATTATCACAAATATATGAGCCTTCATACTTTTAAGCTGCATACATTGAATATACTTCAGAGTTGTTACTAAAAGAAAAATTCAAGTTAGGAATGGATCCATTTGACCCTACTACCACTGGAAATCTTACAAATATTTTTTGGCAAGAGACCTGATCTTTTAGGATTTCAAACTAATAAATTGAAGGGGGAAATTTCTGACGTCTATTTATCTTTTGTTTTGGATGTAATTTTATAAAGAAAAAAGGAAATTCACATCACAAATGTACACTCTAATCTTATTCTTTTAAAAATATTTACAAGAATTCTAATTTATTAATTTAAATTATAAATTTAAACAAAAATAAATATAATTTGACACATTTATCTAACTCTCAAAATATAAATTTTATTAAAATATGTTGAAGTAATCATAACAAAAGAACGAAAATAAAAAAAACATCCAAACTAAATTCTTTTAACCCATTTGAATTTATTTGTGGATTCTTTTAAAACTAGCAAAATTAAAGTGTATATTAAATCAAATTTTAAGAATGTGTATGTCCGTTACCCTTCTATAAATTATATTGCTAGGTAGTACCGGGTAAAAAATACTGTCAACAATCACTCCAAGATCCCATACTAGGACGCATAACAAACTTTGTTTTTACCGAACTTAGAGAGAGTGAAAATAGAAAGGCCCAATGCAAAAAAAGAAGTTTATAGGGACATTAATAGATCATTTCCGACCTTAGGTTAATTCCTACTGTCGATAAATCATATCCCAGTAGCTATTCCAGTCCAAGAGATTTCTTGTGATCCTCTTATGGCATTTTGAGTTAGTTGATCAAAAAATGAATATATTTGAACATTTAAGGAAGTGCCGTAGAACCTAACAAAAGCACTACTACTGCCAAATTAATGCAGCAATTATGATACCTATGGAAATGGAACAAGATACCCACAACCCTTAATTTAATTTTTTTTTTCCAAAATAATAAAAATAATGATGATAATAATAACCGTACCAATTAGCCCTTAGTACCCTAAAACTGTTGCCCACAAAACACAGGAGTTACGTCTCTACAAAGACAACAATATATAAATAACTATGAGGACATATAATTGTGGAAGTATTTATGACCACCAAGTATATTAAAGATTTGTTAGTGCTGGAAGTGTTTAATCAAAAAGAACTAATAGGAAATCATATGAACATGCAAACTGCAGTTAGTAATAAGAAACCCTAAAAGATTTCTGATTTAAGATCTGCAGTGTATATATAGATAATTAGGACAGAGGCCCATTTGTATCTAAAATTGGTCCAAATTCAATGACTTCAATAGAGCAATCTCAGCTTATATTAATCGATCTGCCTATCTGCTGTGACCTTGACTTACATAATTTCACGAACTATTCGAAACCCTAGAATTTCAAATAAAACATGGAACTAGATCATCTTCCTGCCAGTGGATTTGATTTATATTAATAATTAGAAGCTGTCGTCTGACTAAAACAATTCTCATAAGTTTCATGCAAGAGAGAGAGAGAGAATGAAAGAGTAATTACCTCAGCTTCGTTAGAGAGGCCAAGCTTTGTAACCAGGTACTTTTTAACCGTGGAAACCGTCATGTTCTCGTCTCTTTTCATAGTTGAAAGATAACACAAAAAACCAAAAAATAAAAGCAACATCAGCTTTTTTTTCTTTTCTTTTGCATTCATTTCACTGAACACCATCATTAGGTTGTGGAAAATAGATGTCCACCAGAGTGTGTGAAAAAGAAATGAAATGATACAATCATATTTTATATTCTAACGTGCATCACTTACTTCACTCTAATATACGCTTTTGGTATTTGAGGCAGTCCTTCTCCAACCCTGCAGCTTAATCATACTTAATTAAAAATCGGAGTGAGAAGTGAGAACGTTTTTACCACTCTAGAACGAGATATCGATAGAGAAGAATACAGACAATAATGTTTTTGCTTCAATGATGGAGAGGTTTGATGAGAGATTAAAAAACTAATGATGCTTCCTTATATTACACAAAAGCCAAAATCATTACAAAGAACGAGAGATCTAGAGAGAGGATGAAATGAAAATGAGAAAGACAACCAAATCAACCATCAAGAGCAAATTTATAATGGGTCCATTTATAACATAAGATATGATACCACAAAAATCAATGTTCGTGAAATGCTCTTCTCACCGGTTGGTAGAGGAGGTAAGTGTAAACCAAAAACCAGGGTGGGGTCTTCTGCTTGTTGCGTAATCATTTGAATCATTGAACATATGCATTTGCCAGTTAATCACATTACTCGAGCCCATCTGCCATTTCCATAATGGCAAATCATGCTCATGATCTTGATGATCTTCCCACAACATGTTGTGATTACCAGGGGGCGCCACATTCAAACACCTGACAGTTTTATAATCAAACCCTAACCCTAATCCTAGCCCTGAACCCACATCTATTTCGTGCTGCTGCTGATAATGATTCTGCTGGATAAGGAACGATGAAGGTTGGGAAGATATTTGATTACTTGAAACCGAAATTGGGTACAATTTTTCATCCTGTTGTTTCTTATACCCACCACTGCTAAACCCTAACCCTAGCTCAAGCCAATCTCTACCTCTTTCTTCCTTAGCTATGTCGCTTACTTCTCCTAATGGGTTCTGTATTTTGTGCGTTTTGTTAGAAGAAGAGGCCATAGCTGCATGCTAGCTGCTACTTTCTAAGGATCAATTTGGCAAAATGTTTTCAGAGGATAGAGTCTTGTTTAGCTCTTTATGGAAGGGCAATCTTTTCTACTGTTCTCACCCAACCTCAACCGCATTCAGACACACACACACATACAGTAAATCAACAAAACAAAGGCCACTAATTTTACTTATCTTTTTCAAATATAAATATTATGATAATTGACTTATTTTCTTTTTCACTTTCTTTACAATCGACCTTTTGGTTCCTTACGGTTTGTTGGCATTAAAACCGGAACAAAGAATTATTGGAAGGTTTTGTTGCTCTTTTCCGAGGCAGCGTATGGTCTCTGCCATGTTCTTTCTTGTTGTCTTTGCATCTGAACAGTTTAAGAACTAGGATTTTGTTGTTAGTTTCAACAGCTATATTACACGCAACATATATACCCAGAGAAACAGAAAGATAGTGAGTTAGAGGATGGATTGACTGAATATTTATACTGTAGACCTCGTGGACGTGCGTGTAGTTAGTATTTGAAAAATGACATTTTCCTTTTGTTACGGACTATTTAGCTCAGATACAATTAAGGAAAAATAGAGGACAGATACCAAATCACAAACTTAAGGCATACATTTCTATTTTATTTCTTTTGAATTTTTTATTGCCTACGCAAACAAATGAAGCCATTAATATGGATGATAAATTTAAAATTACATTGAAATTTGAATCTTTTGAGTCACCTATATTATCATATGTACATTTTGAATTATCCGACCCCCAGAAATCAACTTAGAATAAAATATTTTAAGGGGTTTATAAATAAAAATGATCGTTTTTTAGATTAAAAATTTGAAAAATAAGTATGTAATAAAATTTTATCAAAAATATTTATTTGTACTTTCAAATACTTTAAAAAATAAAGGATTTCCTTTTATGATTGAAAATTAAATTTAGAAAAATTGAATATTTTTGAATAAAATTTTGTTGTATAATTATATTAAAATTTTTAATGTAAAAAATGTTCATTCTTCTTAAATCCCACAATTTAATGGGTAAAACTTAATTTATATAAACATTAACACATAATATTTCTAATTAATACACAGAATAACCTAATCATTTTTCTAAAATTTGTTTCCTAGAGCTCTGTACATAATCATATTGCCTCACCTACAAGAAGAGAGAGGACAGTAGCTATGCCTACAACATTAGGTTTGGATTAGGTCAGCAAAGCGCTACAAGTTGTCATTTACAGAGTGGAGGGCCCTACGCATGTTGAGCATGAGTCAATTCAACTTTAAAAGGCAGGTAAAAGTAAAATTAAGACAGATGGGATGGCAAAAAGTATTACCTATTTAAAATATAAATATCATTTTATTATAGTGAAATTGGGTTGATTGATATTAAAATAGATGGAAGTCTCCCCTTTTTTTTATTTTATTTATTACTTCAATTTCATAAAAAATTAGAATTGCTTGTAACATTAATTAGTCTACTTTATTACGTTGACGATAAAATAAACTTATTAAGACTTTTTAATATGTATTTAGTTATTAAATATTAAAATAAATTTGTCTAACTTAACTTGATACAACAATTCAATCAATAAAAATTATTTTAACTTTTTGTAAGGTCGAATTAATAAACAATAAACAATGACTTTTAACATTTAAGGCTTGATAGATATATCAAATAACATAAAGATACAATAAAACAGTATCATTCAAGATAGAATAAGATAAGATATAATAATATTAAATTGTCTTCGAAGCAATTTAAAATTATACTTGATTAGGTTATATATATAATAACATACACACATATGCGTGTG
>JAWDEX010179342.1:303-14382 GCA_035221805.1 Trichilia hirta | reverse complement strand
AGGGCCGCAGCATATCTGGAACTTGGCAGGTATTGTTATATTCTTGAGAGATACCGAATTGGTACCTTGGGATTTGTGCTTGATAAATATCTTTTTGTCCATCCAGCTTCCTTCAAGCTGAGGCAGACTGTACAAAGGCAGTCAACCTTGATAAAAGGGTGAGGTTTTTTTGATGTCTAGTATTTCGTTAGAAGCATTGTACGTTGAGAATATTACTGCTGCAATGATAGACAAATTCGTCTGGCTGCTAGACATAATGTTTTATATCTGAATATAGTAACTCTTTAAGGATAGCAAGAGAGACAAAACTCAAACCCTTCAGAAACACAACAGCTTATATCTGCACGATTTTTAGTTTTTTAATCAAATAGATCGGGGATAGTATGCCATTTTCTTTTGAATCATGTTATTTTGTATTTGAAATTTCAGTTTGATCAAATTTCATGGGTAAAATCATTTGCATTATGGCATATAGCTATGCCAATCTGTTGCGCTCTTGCCGTTAAGAAAATTTTGGCACCTGCTCCTTTCATATTCTTTTTTAGCAATGGGCTAAGTAATTCAGTTGTGGTTATATGTTAATCAAATGTCTTCAAGATTTTATTCCTCCATTAATTTGAGCTGAAAGTCATGGTAAAAAAGAACCTATATAGTAAGACCTGATGTTTGTGTTCATTTCAAATATTGAATATGCCGAGTGTTTTGCAATCGGCAGTTTAATTTTAACGATATTGGAAATGTTTGTGCTATAGTTTGAGCTACATCAAGTGGGATTATAATATTTCTGTCATCTTTTCCTTTTTCTTCATTAGAATGTGAAGTCTTACTTGCGCAGAGGCACAGCAAGGGAGATGCTTGGATATTATAGGGAGGCAATTGAAGGTCAGTTATTTCTCTGGATGTATTCATGAGGTAGTATGTGGGGGCTTGTATGAACAGAGGAGACAACACGATCTTTCTGGATCTGGCATTAATTGGACAATAGCAGTGCTATGGTTTAAAATTGTTTAGTTCCTCTGATCATTCAAGCTTGTATCTGTTACCTTGTATTGATGTCTTTTCAAGTGAAGTTATTTTGCTCGATGGTACTTGTTTCCTGCAGATTTTTCATATGCACTGGTATTGGAACCGACCAATAGAAGAGCATCCCTTTCTGCTGACCGATTAAGGAAGGTGTTCATGTAGTTGATTGAAACGTAAATTTAATCAGGCTTCTAGGAGGTTCAGCGTCACAATTCCACAAGTCAAACCATTTCTTTCCGTTGGAATCCATTAAACAATGAATTGCCATATGTTGAGATCCACAGACAAATTCTTTCCATTTGCGTTGTGACCTAAAGAAGAATGTTTTCCTCCAAGGTGTTTCAGAACCATCACTGTTAGCATAGTTATTATTAAAATTTGTAAGTATGGTCCAATTTTGTTTATTTGCTTAAATAATAGATATCTGGTTTGTAATTTTATATCTATTGAGAGGGGACGTTGTAGGCTTTTAGGCACTGCAATGATATTAGAGTATAGCTTTTACCCATTTTGAATCTAGCACATGGATTCTTGAACAACTGCACCTGCCAATTTTTTGTTCCCAGTCGATGAATTGAGCAGTTTTAGTGGTTTAGCAGAAGTCTTGTTCATTGTTTGCAAGCTGATGTACTAACGGCCATGATGTTTGATTCAGCTACTACGAATTCTTACAATGATACTGCCTCAAGATTAAACTTATGATACTTTAAACAGAGCGTGATGCATGCATTTGGTGATGGGTCGCTGGATGAGAGTTTCTGGAGTGTTCTCAGCAAGAATTGCGGGTTTTTTCCAATTAGAATTCTCTCTTGATTTGAGAGTTTAATTCCCCACAATTTAGGTCATAATTAATGGTTATTACACAACAATATGTGAAATAATAATTATAAATTTCAACCATATATCATCCTTGATAAAGCGGAAAAACACCAGATTTGCCATTGACTGCTGTTTGTTCCTTATGTTGCTCATGTAGTATAACAAAGTTACGTGTAATTACCAAAACCAAGTTGGTTATGCAAGTATGGATGGAGAAGTATTTTTATCTCCCGACTATTAAGAGATCATCCTCTATTTACGTCATATCTACTCCTCTCAAACATCCATTCCCTTCCAACTTGTCTTTCTACGAGGATTCTGAAAGTAGCAAAAAATAAAAATGGTTTATAACGAAAGGCTGAGCAACCAGCAACTCAGTCAAATAATAGAAGCTCATCCAGCTGTTCGTCCGTCCACTGCAAGATCGAACCCTTTGATATTAGCAGCTGCCTTTGATTCTTAACTCCATTATTCCCATTTTCTTCATTGTTGGGGATCTGAACTAAGCTCGCTGCATTACCGCTGCATCGGATTTCTTCCAACAGATTGCCTCTTACGGCTTGACTTGAAGGCTTGGTCTGCTCACCCAACAAAATCCATTCGGCGTTAGCATTGCTGCCCGTATCAACAGCCACTTCATTGGTTCTATTGACATCATTTTGTGTCCACACTGATGATCCCTTCTTTGGTACAGAATTTTGGCTTCTGCTGCCTCCATAACCACTGAGGATAGTAGGAGATCCTAAATTGACTTTTTCCATTTGTTTAGAATTCTGTACACTCTCTCTCACACGAGCATTTTGCCTCAGACTATTCATAATTCCTTCTGTTCTTGCTGCCTTTTTTGAAGTGCTGGGCAGCTCATCCAACAGAAACTCAAGTTTGTTATCATTGACGCCTGTTGCAACTACTTCAATTCCATCAACAACGTCTTGTCTCACAACTAATGATTCCTTCTCTACAATAGAATTCTGGCTCTTACTGCCTCCAGAACCATGGAAGGTGACTGCAGTTGACAAATTTGCTTTCTCCATTTCTTTACTATTCTGTGTACTCTCTTTTATACTAGTATTGTGTCTGAGATAATTCATGATTCCTTCCACTTTTTCTTGTGATAGTGATGATTTCTTAGGTGGCATCGGTGGTTTCACACTGCTTTCTGTTACAACAGAAGGAAATTTAAGAACATAGCTACTCTAAGCAATTGAATACTGTCATGTCCATATCAATAAAGAAACTTAGTTAGCACTTGCAAAACTGCACCTAACACTCAATCACAAAGTAAGAAGAAATGGGATAAACATGCTCCTACCACCATCAGGGGCAGTATGTTTCACCATCAATGCAGGATAGTTTTGTTTTAATGCAGTGTCAGAGTCCTTCGAGATGACCTGTACAATGTTCACATTAGTTGTTAGAGCATAGCATAAAGAAAACAGAGACAATAGAAAACAGCAGAAAGCAACACCAACGCTCAAAATCATAAGCAGACGGCATTCTAATCCAAATGTATGAACAAAATGGACTGCTTGTCCACGACTCTGGTAACTTTCCTGATCATTTTTACTATAATCATTTCTCAATAAAAAAATATTAAATAGAAGGCCCAAAAGCAAGCTCTATACATATCCTTTAATTACTACTCTTCTTCCTATTTGTCAACGATACTACAGTTTCTTTTGAACCAAATTACTCAAGGACAGCCATAACTGCATACTTGTTGCATCAGCCTTCTGCTAGCAAATCCAGAACTCTTATCAATGCAAAAGAACAAGACAATAATCGAGCAACCCTACTTACCTTAGCAACTTGACAAAACGCATTAACAACAAATTCAAGGCAATGGGATAATGAAGAAAAAGATTATGTATAATCTCCCCTTGCTTCATACTTATGCACATTAGACAAGATGTTGACCTTTGACTTTGGGTCCAACCATAAATTTTAATCTTTCCATTTGCAATCATCCAAACAAAAACATATTCAGGCATACTAATCCAATACGCAACATGGTTGTCTCTGGCTACTGAGTACATGACTCAATAGCATACATAAGAAATCAAGGCAAATGACAGTAGCAAGTGCTGCAAATAGAACAATGCTAACTGTTGTTCACTGCTTATGTAAGATTAGAGTCGATTGTTTCCAGATTTCCCAAAGAGAGCAGAACTACAGAAAAATAATTCAAATGAATATAGCACAATCAATTCTGAATAGCATAGATAATGTTAATTAGTCAGCATCCTTATACATTGAACAGACAGGAAAGGGAAATAGAGATGTGGTTAATGCTTTTAATTGGATAAAACTCATTTCTGAGATGACAAAGAATCCTTCAACAAAAGTTACAATTTGGATTATTTTTAAGACAGAAATAAAACATACCTTGACAATGTTGCTGAGTGTTATATTAAGATAGCATGCAGAGCGAGAAGGGGAAAAAACTGCAACCTGCAAAGATCATGTCTTTTTCAGTCTTTCAATGCTGATAAAGACTTCTTACACTCCAATTGGAAACATAAAAGTATGATGAATATCTTTTTCTTATTGAGGCCATTTCTGGCTCAATAAGATTAGAACATATTTAACGTGCATATTCATGACAGAAGAAGGGGAAAAGATCAAGCAGAAAAGATATCAAACGTTCTGGATTATTAAGACTGCTCCAACAGATATGTCTCTTCCAAATTCCCCTTCAGTAAGCACTTTGCAATGAATGCTGGCATCAATTATCCCCGTAGGATCCTGAAAGTAAAACTTGAGTCATGTCAGTGATATTTGATATCTGCATGAAAACCAAAGGAAAATACAAGAAATCAGTTCAAATAAATGGCACACTTTACTTTACCTTCAGAGTCGCCATCACATCTCCAAGGCCGTTTGGGGTAGCAGATTTTACAATAGCAACAATCTAATCATAGGTAAAAAATAAACAAGTTATAAAAATTAAAAATTCTTCGAAGAACAAAATTAAATTACTACAATACATTATTGATAGTATAATCAATCAAAATGTTACTAAGATGTTGCTGGATATTCTTCCAAATAAGTTCAACATTCTTTACCACAATGTAGAATCAAAAAGTGATTTAAATTTCATCGATCCTCTTCAATGTCTTACTTAAAAATAAAGAAAGAACAAAGAATCACCATAAACCTCCCCTAAAATGCATCAGAAAACTTCCTTGAAGTTTGATAATTTTTTTTCAGAAACTTCTCTTCAGGTGCCCACACCAAGGAAAGCTAAACCGGAAGGGATACCAACAAAATTATTTCTAACAGACATTTACTCAAACAAGTAGTATACACAAGAGCATGATACTGGAAATCGAGTTAATATTAACTTTTCCTCACCTGAGACACCTTATTTGCATTAATACCACTCTTGATCTCACTCAACGGCGTTCCAATCGCAGCACCATCACTACCCACCAAACCTATCATTGCAAGCAAGAAAATATAAGAAACGAAAAATCAAAAACCATCAAAAACAAATTCTCAAAACACGAAAATCACTTCCAAGTACGAGTTACCTTGACGACGAACATAATCGACCGCGAAAAGCCAGGGATCGCGGTAGAAATCATCGTCTTCAAGACAAGGATCCTCGACAGCTCTCCTAATGTAGTCTTGAGTCGAAATTGGCTGTTCCGTAACACCTACCAAGATTTTACGCCGCATTGCTGACTGCACGGCTCCAGCTGGACCGGGAATGAGAAGCGTGGAATTGGAATGAAATTGCGATTGTGATTTTATAGGGCAAACGCCGAGAAATGGGCTATTGGGTTTGGAGATTTTGTTAATTTTGGTGGGTGAGATTAAATTTTTTCGTTTGCAAGGAACGAGAATAGAGTCATCGAAGTCGGTTTCTAGAGCTTCCCATGGTTCTTCTGGCTCCATTGCGTTTGGAGGGGAGTTTTTGATTTGTCAGTCCAATTTTAGAGGTTTGCTTTCGCGGTTGAATTAAACCAAAACCTAAGGTTTTCTGAAAAATGTACCGAAATTCATTTAATTTTGAGAACTAACCCTTCTAGCAGGTGAACTAAAAAGACTAAAATAACACTAATAAAATGTTATACTCGTTGACTTTGTTTTGAACATATAATTGGACATAAATAATAATAAAATAGAATTCTTTTATTTTTAATAACAAAGATAAATCCAATACAAATTTAAAATATAAAAATTGCAACCAAATTACTATGATGTTGTGGATATATGTTGTGTATACTCTTTCTTTTTTCTTTTCTTTTTTTTTAAATATGTTGTGGATACTTCAATGTATAACAAATGATAGCAATTAATTATTCTAAATTATATTTCAATTCAATCGCAATGAGTTAATATCAATATATTGTATAATAATCAAAGTAAAAATATAATATCAAATATCTAACCATTTTTATTCCCTCATTGTTTTGCTACTATATTTTTTTTTATAGGAAAATAAATTAATAGTAAATATGTTAAATTGTTTATTTATAAAATTTTTAGATAGTAAGTATTATTCTTGTTTTAGTATAATTTTTTAAGTAAAGCTTTTTGAAATAAATTTTTTAAGGACAGAGCTTTTATGAGTAGAGATTTTGAGAAAAAAATTTTGTTATTTGATTAGGAGAAAAATAAAATAAATTTGAAATTTTTACTTAATAAAAAAACTCTATTCTTAAAAGTAAAATTTTTAACTTTTTTTAAACTCAAAAATAGAAATTTCTAATAATAATAAAAAAAAATTCAAATTAAATAGACGTTAAGACCCCCGTAAACTTAATTTCGTATTAAAGTATTGTGATTTTAAAATCTCAAATATAAATTGTTATGAATTAGAAATACTACACGTTAAATATTAATAAAATAATAAAGAAATTTGATTTAAAATAAATATTGTCAAATATTTTTTAACTTAATATTTGTAGAATATATTAAAATATTATAATCTCGATTATACTGAAAAAAAGTATATTTAAATTCATAAAATTTGATTGAAATTATACTTTAATCCTCTTATGTTAAACATATTTATTTTTATTTTTATTTATCTATTTTTTTCCGTATTTTAGTGGAATTAATTTAATTCTCATTAATATTATCAGATTTTAAATTTTCTTATTTATAAGATACTAGAGTTAATTTTTATATCAGAGCAATAAAAAATATTGATAAATAAAGTTATAAGTGAGTAATTTTTTAATTTAATAGTACTAAAATATTTTTAATTAAAATTTAAGAGCAAGAATATCCTTTACCCATTTAATAATGACATAACTTTCTTAACATATTAATTACTTATCTAAAATGCTGTTTAACAGTTCTTAAATAAATAAACATGTCCATTTTAAAGTTCATGGAATGTTTAATTAATGACAGAAACTTAATAATAATATTAATTATCCTTTTCAGCTCATTAAACCAAATATTTTCTCGAAATTATGTCAAACAACCAATAAATCTACCATAAACAAAAACAAGAACATTCGAGAAACTAAAAAACAGACATGCGAGTGTACATGTCCTACAGCATTTCCAATAGTTGGTTCAATAAGAAATTTATTCTAAGTTTAAAATAAAGTTGAATTTTGCATCTTTACAAAAAAATTACTTTTAAAAGTTTGATTTAAAATTCGAGCTTTTAGTAAAATTATTTTTTTATCATTCAAAATTTATTTTTAATAATGCAATTAAAAATATTTTATTGTATATATATGTGTGTGCGCGTGTGTGTGCGCGTGTGTGTATTGTCCTTTTAATTAATAGAAAATTTAAACCAAACCAAGCGTGATTAAAACACTTAAACTTTATTTAACATTAAAATATATTATTTTGAGAAGTACTATATATTAAATAATAATAATAAAGTTAGTAATAAAATAATAAATAACTTTTATTAGAATTAATATTACTAAATATTTTTTGATAAATAAATAAATATAGTAATGACCAACTTTGTTAGCATAGTAATTACTTGCCTGAAATGCTAATTTACAAGTTATACTTTCTAAATAAAAATGTACATTATAAAGTTCATGGAATGTTATTTAATAATATATTAATTATCCTCTTCATTAAATTAATATTATGCCAAATTTATGGTCAAGCAATCCACAAAAACAAGAATAAAAACATTCTATAAACTTTAGAAAAAAAAGAAAAGAAAGAGAAAAAATAAAACATACTACATGTTCATGTTGTACATTTTTTTTTTTTTTTAAGGACAAGTAAATTGAAATTACTCAATTGAATTCGTTTCAAAATTTTTTGTTCAATCTCATATTTTACAAATCGTTATTATTATTTTAAATTATAAATTAAATTAATTTTAAATTATAAATTATCAAACTCAACTGCTTAAATAAATAACGAATATATTTGTTATTATTATATTATAATATTAATATTATATGACAAAAAAATAAATTTATTATTTTAAAATTGATTAAAAAATAAGTTAAAGATAAAAAATTTTATTATTTTAATTTAATATAAATTAATAAATTATATTTAATTTAAATTTAAATTTTAAATAGCGTATTCTAATAAAATAATAACATAATATAATTTAAATTAATTATAATTTGTGATATAATATTAAATTTAAATTAAATTAAATTATTCTAACAGAATAATAGCATAATAGAATTTAAATTAATTGTAATTTGCGATATAATATTAAACCGATTTGAAAATTTAGTACAAACCAATTTGAACAGTAAACGCTCACCCCTAATTTCCACTGCGCACGTCTTCTGCGCCGCGTACGCTTGCCGTATTTGCGCACAATACGTTTATCATCCGACGAACAAATCAAAATAGCGAACGGACAAAAACGTATTGACGCGTGATTCCAATTTACATGATCAGTCAACGTCCACGTATGCATCACGAATCACTCCCCTCCAATTGTTTACCGACTCTCCCGGTTACCACTTCTTAATATTTACTCTCTACCCGCCTGAACCACCGTTTCCTAAACAATCGCCTCTTCCTCCGAAAATCAAATGAATTAAAACAAAGTCCAGAAAGAAAAACAAATGTAAAATAAAAATAACAAATTAATCAAAAAGAAATATGTTTATTTTTATATTAATTATACATCTGGAAGCCGGCACCGGCAGGCGACTATGTAATCAATATCTGTAGAAATCGGAGGCCAGGAAAGAAGGGGTAACCGGTAACGGAATTCTGGTGGGACCCAGAGTTCAACGTGTTAGTGGATGATTGATAATAATTTAATAATTTAATGAAATTATTTGAATTGCGGAGGGCGGAAACTGGAAGGGAATAAATAAAGGATTTTTTTTTCCCGCAATTTCGTAGTATAAAACCGAATGGAGATCATAAACAATCATAGATGATTTACTCACCGAAATCACCATCAAATTCGAGTAAAACGTCGCTGATGGACAGTCTGTTAGGTCTTCTCAGGATTCGTATCATACGTGGCGTTAATCTCGCTGTTCGCGATGTTCGGAGTAGCGATCCTTACGTCGTCGTCAAAATGGGTGAACAGGTTTTTTAATTTGCTTTTCTTTTTCTTTTTTATCCTTGTGTTCATGAATTGAACAAGAATTTTGGATTTTGGATTATATTTATAGCCGGTTACATGAAAAGAAGAGATTTTGTTGGTGGTGGTGTAATTTTTTAAAATTATTGTGGATTTTGTTGTAATATTTGTGTTTAAAGCAGAAATTGAAGACTCGTGTGATCAAAAAGGATGTTAATCCGGAGTGGAATGAGGATTTAACTCTTTCGATTACAGATCCTAATGTTCCGATCAAGTTGGTAAGCTTTCGTTTAGGTTTCTGATGAAATTTCACTATAAAAATTCAATTTTGATTGATTTGTGGTCTGTACTTACGTGTAACATACTTGTTGATTATGGAAATTGGTGAGTAAAATAACTGGTTCATCCATTTCCAACAATTGTTTCGAATTTCACATATGTTGACCTGTAATATATTAGCTCAAAAGATGTGTAGATATTTAGGGAGTCGCGCCTTTTGTCGAAGAAATTATTTTGAGGTAGTTTCAAATTGGCTGATGAGTTTGTATAGTTTGATTAGTTTTAGACGCTTGCACGACTCTTTCCTCCATTTTGTTCACTTTACCCGTGTCCAAATCCACAGTTTATCCAGTGTCGATAAATGATGAAACTTGTTCAAGCTTAAGATGATACTCAATAATGTTTTATAGAACTTGCTTTAAGCAACATTCTTGAATGTTAAGCAACCCATTTAGGTGGCTATGTTTGTTTGTCTGACATGAGAGTTTAGAAATCAGAATCGCACTCTGACACCTTTTAATCCTGCATGTGGTGTGTGAGTTAAATCCTCATTCCAATTGATTCCAAAATGTCATTGTTCACTCCCACTCTTTAAAAGGAGCTACCTATTTTTCAACATTCCATCATTATTGATGTTAAAATAATTGTTTAAAATATCTATACTTGTCCTTATTCATCTTTTACTTCACCACCACACTTTTGATGTTGGGTCACTAACACCACCTGACCAGATTCAACGTTAGTAGCACCGTTATCTTTACCACTCTTTATCTTTATTTTCACGGTCATCAAAGCCACTACAACACCATTGAAAATGTTGAGAAAAATTATTATTACAATTCTATGTTATGTTTTTTCTTAAAAATAATAAATCACAGGAAATTTATTGTCTGGACTTCTTTGATTGATTTGTTTGTAACTTGAATAAAATATCTTCGCAAGCATGAAAAAGATTCAAGACTATAGGTTAAGTTGACCTCTTCCTACCTTCTTTGGTTGGTGTCATGAGTCTTCCCCAATGTCTCTGTTTTATAGATTAAAGATTAAATTTATGATCATAATAGTTGGCAATCAAAGTAAATTTGTCAAAGACATGTAGTCGAGATTGAAAGAGGAAATGGGTGTGTATTGAATTCTGATTCCAGATTTATTTTATTCTCCTTTATTATGAGCTTTCTTTTACAAATGACATGACAAACTAAAAACAGTAATGGGAATAGAAATCAGGAAATGGGAATGGAGATAATGAGAATTTCATTCTCATTCCAATCCTTTCACAGCTGGCAAACAGAAACATCCTTATTTTTATGTTCTTATCCATTTGATGGTTATGCAAACTGCTCAATGTGGTGAAACAATCTTAAATTATGAATCTCTTGCTTGTTTCATACACTTCGTTGCAACAGGGTTTATCGTACTCATTGTTTATTGTGCATCAAATTCTCTGCATTGTTTGCATTTGAGACTTGCTGTCAAGAAGATCTTTTCTGCAAAAAATCAGAAGACTGTCAAAGAATTGATTACTAGCTTTAATAGCTCACAGTTTCTGTATGTGTGTTTAATGAATTAAATATATTAAAAGACTAGACCGAATTATTTAAACTGAGAAGAAGTTGATGGCTTCAATGAGAATTTCAAATTAAAAGATGTTTTAATTGTGTTAAAGTTACCTTCCCTTTCATTTTCTTCTTTATTTCTTTTGGAATTTATTTATGTCCTCAGTTTACTTTTTCTGGTATTAGTATGATAATGTGCATTGTTTCTGTGTGATTGCAGACTGTATATGACCATGACACATTTAGCAAAGATGATAAAATGGGAGATGCCGAGTTTGACATTAAAACATATATAGAAGCATTAAAAATGAATTTGCACGGGCTTCCACCTGGCACCATAATCTCAAGAGTAATGCCGAGCAGGCACGATTGTCTATCCGAAGAGAGCTGTGTAGTATGGCAGGACAGCAAGATTGTTCAAGACATTTGTCTGAGACTGAGAAATGTGGAATGTGGCGAATTAGAGATTCAATTACAGTGGATTGACCTTCCTGGTTCCAAGGGTTTGTAAAGTTTACCAATGCTCTTTTACGGATATGCGCTTTCAAATGCATAGTTGTGACCGGTTTGAGAACTTCGACCACCAGCATCATCGCCACCCAGCGTCCTATGAGTTTCAGTGTAGTGTTGGTTAATCATCGATGATACGTGTTACAAACTGGCTTTGATTGTACTTAAGTCTGCCTACATGTATGATGTATGACAATATGAGGTTGTTTACACAATATATAGGATGGAATAGTTTTTTGCGCATAATATTCCTTCCAATGTTGAGGGAAAGAGTTCTGTCATTTGCTTTATGTTTTTGAGATATGGCTGCGGCGTGCGCGGGCCAAAAGCCTTCTTGTAAGTATGTGCTGAGGATAAAAGGCAATTTCAGAAAGAAACTAAGAATTATTCTTTTCCGGTTCAAAATTCATCGTATTTTGTCCTTCCGGCCCTTTTCCGAAATTTTGAAATAAATCTCTTCCCAACAAATAAGGTACAGAAATCTTTGAAGGTTCTTTATTTTTTTATTTTTTTTCAATTATTTATCAAATTTATCAGAAATCTCTGTTATCAGAAACAAATATTATAGTGTTTAAGCGCAACGGAATTACAGGAGTAGAAAGTGGAGCCGCACATGTCAAGAGCAAAGGATCTACTCGTCATTACGTCCAATCTGGAAGGGATCTAAATGAAATTTACTACTATGCCATTGAAAACGGGGGCTCCCACTAAAATCCATATGAATCATAAATTCATTTGCTTTGGGAAGCACGAGATGTATACCTTTCGATTTTATGGAGTAAACCTTTTTATCTTTTGATATGTGATCCAAAATTTTTGTCGCATTGACTCTACGGCCTTCATCGAACGACATTCCTTCTGTCTTTTTCTCTTTTGATACGTGCATAATTTATATTTTTTATTTTTTAATTTATATTATCTAATGATTTGAAAAATAATTAAGCTAAGAATGTTCATTTAAATTTTAATATACCACCTCAACAATTTATCAAATAAAAGTTGAAAATACAAATTTGTTTCAAAATAGTAAGATGGGTGTATTATTTTATTCATGCTTTTATTTGTTTGGATTTTTTTTTAGAACATACCAATATTTTATTAAATGATCTCATCAAAATTATACTTAAATCCTTTTGAAACATAGGATATATTAAATATTAAAATTACTGTAATATTCTAAGGACACTTGGTAATAAAATATTTTTTATTATTTTAATTTTATAATTTGTAAAATTAAAATAAAATAACAAAAATCACTTAATTAATAACACGTGTGGTGAGAACACATGAATACTATTTTTAATAGAATAACAAAAATTATATTTTTATTCCTATTAATTTAAATATCTCTAACTCATTTGCGCTTTCTAATTCCTAAGCAAAACTCAATTTTGTATGCATGTTTTGAAAATTATATTTTGAATGCACGACCAAAAAAATTTTAATTAATTAATTAGAATTAGAATTGTAATTCTCATTCTCAGAGTAAAGCAAACCACTTTTTAATTGTTTCCCCATAATTTGATGCTTTCATGCCATCTCGACTTGTTTAATTGATTTTGACTCACTTAATTGAATAATTTTAACTTTTAATCAGTTTATAGCCTTGTTGCTATTTATATTCAATTGTGTAACGATATAATTTTAAAGGGACGAACGGCTTCAATATAAGAAAATCACAATAAAAAAAATAGCTTTTAACAAATTATTAAGATAATTGAAATAAAAATAAATTAGAACTTACATTGAAATAAAAAAAAAAAGTTGCTAAACGATAAATACGAAGTTGCAATTAAGTTATCAATAAGTTCTTTTAATATGATTATTTATCTATTATTAAAAACAAAAATCGTGTAATCTCAAAAATTGAGTTAAAATGAATAATCTCATTGATAATAGTAGATTAAGTCTTATAATTGGTTTCAAAGTTAACTCTTATATAATATAATAGTAGGGTTTGAAAATGAATTAGATGGAAGCTAATGGGTATATAATGACTTGATCTTAAAGGGTTGGGTATAATATTCCAATTTTAAAGAGCAAGAAATGGTACTGAATTAAGAAGACCTGAGTAAGGAGCAACTATTGACAAGCTGCCAAATGATTATGATAGAAATGAATCAAGTCCTATGTCATAATAAGAGAGGAAATTATTAGACTATATATATATATATTAGTCTCAAATTATTCATAAAGCCTTTTAGAATAAGTCTTGGTCTATTAGCAAGAGCAAAATAGTGAGGCCATAAAAATTATATCAAAGTCGACTATATTATTAACAAGTATTAGGACAAGTGTTATAATTAGTATTAAAGTCAACTCTCCTCCAATACAATCGTAAGTTTGAGGACGAGTCAGATGAAAGTTAGTGGATCTGTAACATCTTAGTTT
>JAWDEX010179331.1:0-14396 GCA_035221805.1 Trichilia hirta | reverse complement strand
AATAACTACTAAGATTATATATCTACTCAAATAAGTAGAGAAACTTGACAGAAAGCCTGCAGGGAAAAGTTAATACTGCTAAAAGAAACGGAGAAAGTATTGAAACTGATGTACAAAAATGGATAGCAGAGGTGGATAATGTCACTACAGCAGCCGAAAAATTTTTCGACGATGAAGTTAAAGCAAACAAGAGGTGCCACAAAGAATGTTGCATTAGTCTCTGCTCACTTTACAAGTTCAGTAAGGAGGCATTGCAGAAAGCTAAGGACATTTCTCAGATCCTCGATAATGAAAAATTTGAGAGTATGTCTCCCACTGCTTCTCCGCCGGGAATTGTACCTTCATCTAAAGGAGTTTCTGGCGCTTTCGAATCCAGACATTTGATCATGAAACAAATTATTGAGACCTTGAATGTAATGTCGGCACAATTGGAATGGGTGGGATGGGTGGCCTGGATGAGACTACAATGGTGAAAGAAATATGCAAGCAAGCGGCAGAACGTGAACTGTACGATGCAGTGGTGATGGCAGTCGTGTCCCAGAATCCAATTGTTACGAGGATTCAGGGGAAACTACCGGACGAGAATAAGATATCAAGAGCCCGTCTGCTCTGGGCAAGAATCAGGGAAAAGAAGCGGATTCTTGCGATATTAGATAACGTCTGCGGAAGAATTGAGTTGGAAATGATTGGTATTCCTGCTGGAAATGATCATCCAGGCTTTATGATTTTGCTCACCTCCCGAAGCAAAGATTTTTGCAACGAAATGGATGCTCAAAGAATTTTTGCAGTTGTTACATTATCAATAGAAGAATCGTGGTTCCTTTTCAGGGAGGTTGCTGGTGAAGATGTTGACAATTCTGATGTCAACCCCATTGCTAGAAAGGTTGCTGCTAAATGAGGTGGCTAGCCAATTGCTATTCTGACAGTCGGAAGAGCGTTGAGGAACAAGGAAAAAAAAATATGGATGGACGCATTACGACAACTCGATATGTCCAACCCGACAAAATGTTTTTGAACTCAGGAGCTGAGCTACAATTATTTAGAAAGTGATATGGCAAAATCAATCTCCTTACGTTGCTGCTTATTTCCAGAGGATTACAAAATTCCAGTCTAACTGCTGGTAAAGTATGCATTTGGTCTGTATTTGTTCAAAGATGTTGAAAAAGTGGGGGAAGCCACGTGTAGAGCCTACAATGTCGTGAGTACCCTGTCCTCGTCCTTCCTCTTCATGGTTGATTATCCTGAGATTGACTTTCAGTTGTAGCCCCAAGAAAAATTTGTTAAAATGCATGATGTTGTCCGTGATGTTGCACTAAAATTGGCATCCAAAGATGAACATGCATTCATGGTGAAAGCTTGCATGGGGCTACGAGAGTGGCCAAAGAGGAACACATTTGAAGATTTTAAAGCAATCTCATTGATTTCAAATCATATTCACGAGTTACCTGATAGGTTGGAACGCCCGAAGCTACCGGCTTTACTACTGCAGCAAAATTCTCCTCTGGTTTTGGCCAATAGTTTCTTTCAAGGTGTAAAAGATCTAAAAGTTCTAGACTTGAGTTCCATCGGACTCTTGTCCTTGCCTCCACCACTTGGACTCCTCACTAATCTTCGACCGCTGTGTCTTGCTGGTTGTCAGTTGTCTAACTTATCAGCTAACCAACCTTGAGATTTTTAGTCTTTTACGTTCTAACACAGAGAAAATTCCGATCGCTATTGATCAATTAGCTAATTTAAGGTTGTTTGATCTCCGGATATTTGGAAATCTGAAACATAAATCACATGGTGTTATATCATGTCTTAAGAAATTAGAAGAGTTCTACGAAGGCCGAAGTTTGATTTATGACGAAAGATGGAGAGATTCAAGGACCAAGGCTGTCCTCCTAGAGTTAAAATCGTCTACTCGATTGACTAACTTGGACATTTGTATCCCATATGTCAATATCTTGCTTGATGACACGTCTATACCCTTCCAAAACCTAACAAGTTTCTCCATTTCTATAGGTATACCTCCATATTTTCATTTCAGTGGTTACTTGTTTTCAAGATCATTGAGGCTTTCCCATGACTCGTCAATTCCACTATCTGATTGTGTCAAGAATTTACTTAATGAGGACTGAGAGTCTGTATTTGTACGATTTCAATGGATCAAAGAATATCCTCTCTGACCTTGATAGTGATGGATTTGGTAAATTGAAGTTTCTGCCATTGCTGGGTTGTTAAAAGCTGGTCTATCTTATCAACACGTGGGAATGGACAGCACACGGAAGTCTATGCCATTAAGAGGAATGAAAACTCTCTTTAATGGGAAGATTGGCTGAAATATGTCGTAGTCCACTCCCAGCCAAGTCTTTGAGTAAAGTAAAGAGATTATCTGTGGAAGACTGTGACCAAATGGTATACATTCTACCAAGCCATTTGCTACAGAGGATACAAATTCTGAAAAGTTTGTCTGCGTAACACTGCAGTTTAGTGGTATATGCTTTTGATTTAGAAGGGCTTGCCATTGCAAAAGAAGAAACTAAGTTGCTCTCCTCGTTAGAGAATTTAGAGTTCGATTTTATGGATCAGATGACACATATATGGAGGGGTGACACTCAGTTCCTAAGCCTCTGCAATCTGAAGAAAATAACAGTTTATCGATGCCTTGAGTCGAAATATCTCTTCACACGCTCCATTGTTCAAAGCCTGGTTCAACTGAAAACACTTACAGTTAATTATTGTATAAGTATGGAAGAAATCATCCCAGACATGAAAGAAGAGAAAAGAGAATCAACCGAGATGATTGTGTTACCTAGTTCGTGTGAATTGAGACTCAAAGATCTCGACACCTTATTTGTTTTTATCCTGGGATGTGTACTATCGAATTCCCAGCTTTCGAGATTCTGCAAATAAATTTCATTCCAAAAATGAAGACCTTTGGTTACGGAGAAGTGTCGACATCCCAGCACAACAAAGTGAGAACAGGGGATATAGGTCAATTTGTCCGTGACCTTAACACAACCGTGCGGCAATTGTATAATAAAGAGCATCAGGTGACAGGAAGGTGAAGTTATAATCTATATTAAAAGTCTGCAATTCTTATAATTAATTTCCTCAGTTTTTAGCATTGGTCATTCATCCAATTCTTTATACTAAATTCAAGTTAACGAGAAGCAAAACAAAACAAAACAAAAAATAAAAGAAGTTCTCAATTTTGTTTCAATTTACTAAATTAAAGAGTATTAGCAGGCAGCTGCATTGTTTTTTGTCTCAGCTTAGTGGAAAAATTTTGTTAGAATAATACATGAATGGTGCATTTGGTAGTGCAAATTTAATTTTAATTTTAATTTTGAATTAATAATATAAATGCTGATTGTGCTATTTGACAGTTTTTCAGAAAATTATTTATAAAAATGAAATTGAAACTTCGGTGATTTTTCTAATGAGTATTTAGTCATATACTTTTCTTAGCACCTAAGTGCTCAAGGGGGTAACACTTTTGATTTACTTGATTTATTCTCATAACAAGTTTATTTATTTGATTTTATTAACAATAAATAATTATTATTTTGGAGATATTTATAAAATAAATTTATTTATTTTTAATTTAAAATTTTTATATTTATACCTATATCTATATATAATGCCTATTTCATTAATTCGATAACAATAAATTGATTTTTCTAAAAATATATTCAAATTCTTTATTTGTTACTAAAATTATGAAATAAGTGTTATTCTTAATTAATAGCCAAATGGTATTATTATTATTATTATTATTATTATTATTATTATTATTATTATTATTATAAAAACAACTAAAGAGCATAAGCATGCTTTTTCTTTAGCACCCCAAATCGACTTGACCTGCTTAAATACGTTTTATAGGCAATTCAGAAGAGATAACTGAAGATTCTCAATACGAGGACTAGAAAAGGTATATTTGGTTATTTATTGAAATAAATCAATGTTTTTATTTTTTTCAAGAAAAAAATTTCTGTTTAGTATTGCAACATGATAACTTTTAAATTACAGTTGTTATGAAATACAATTGTAAGGATCTGACCTCTACCATGGCAGAAAGGAAATTGGATTGTTAATTGTCAGAGCCCATTAACCAATGAAACCAACTATTATATGTGGATTAGGCCTATTTTGTTGCTATTAGCTCATTAATCTTTCGCTTAAGTATTTGAAACAATTCATCAACTATTACAAAGATTACAAAGATCGAATTGGTGCACCTGATATATGTATAAAAGAAAATCATTCATCATAAATTAAAAAAAAAAAAAAAGAACTTATTAAATCATAAAAATCATTAATTAATTTGGAACATCTGAAAATTGGTGGCTTATTTATTTATTTCTCAAAAAAAAAAAAAAAAAAGGAATTAATCTATTTAGCTTTTTCGTTTTATGTATTACATAATATATTTAAAGATTGCTTTATAAAATTATTATTAAAAGAAGACTTCAGATAATTTAATAACCTATTTTTAGTTTACCTAGATTTCATGATAATGGATCTAATTAAGAGAATACGCTAGTCTTTGTCTATATCTAGGGAGATTGTTATTATATATGTATATATTAGGGAATGAAGAACTATTTTATTTAATATTATAATTTATGTTTGGCTTAAATATTCATAAGGTAAAAAATATATATACTTTTAAGGTTTGATTATTTTAATCTATTAGTTTAATTCATAATTTTGAAAAAATAAAAAAAAAATTATATATTATACTATCAAAATGATTATAATTAAGAAGTTATTACCATTAGTATAATAGAAAAATAAAAAAAATTAAAATTAATAAAATTTTTAATGAATTATAATTTAAATAAATATTTTTAAAATTAATGAGATTAAAGTGTACATTTAGTAAAATTTAGAAAATGTGTATATCCTGTTACCTTTACATAATCACGGACATATTACGCATGCATAGATAAATAGTTAATCAATTTTAATAATCAAAATACCATAAAATTTTGTCTTTTATTGCAAATTACAGTTTAATATAGCTCGTGGTTTTCATTTTTTTGAAAGAAAGTCATATTCATTAAGCAAACAGACAAGCTTACGAAATAAGTTCCATGTCAGTTTACCTGATCAATATCGGATGGTTATAGGCCATGTTTTAATTTGTGTAACACGTGCCTTATGATATATATTCATGTGCTATCTAAACATGTCAATAAGATTAAAAAGCTTTCGCAGACAGAGAAGCCTCTATATATATAATTAATACTAATAAACACTACATAAACTTGAGTCATCTTATTTGTTTTAAGAACAACCAACCAAGCTCTTTGATTAATTTGAAACCGAAAATGACACTAACTGATATCATTAGTGACACTTGTCTTATTACAAGCATCTACATTTATTTCAATCACAAAGAAGCTAGCTGTAATAAACACGATATTAAAAACCTTCACCAAACTTTTGCTACGAGTCTCCTCTTGAGAGAATTATTTGTTGGGCACTTTAATGTAACCGAAATGTGTAGAGTTGGGGGATTTATTGAGAGTGAGCAAATCATAAGCAATCCAACATTTCGACGTCTCTTGGTGGTAAAAATATCCCAAACACTTGCAATCCGATGTGCATTTCTTCCCACAATCTTCAACCTTAACTGGTCCAATTCCTGTTGTGTATCTGCTCGTAAAATAATCAACTCCATCAACTTTGTAATAATGGAAATCATTGACCCTACAAGAGGTTATCTTCTTCGGAGCACAATCTTTGCTCCAGCCAAGTAAACCCTTTTCTGTAGGGCAAGCAACGCATTGATTGTCATCACACAGTCCGAATTTGCCGCATCTCTCAGGAAGCTCGCACTCGGTTGCCGTCAATGAGTCTCTGTCGAAGAGAGTGAAGGTTACTTCAGTTGGACCCCAATCAACCCTAACGTTGTAAGTGTAAATCTTTAGATTTCCATCGATTCCTAGCCGAAGAAACGATATTGTGCTGTTGTATTTGGGCCTAGCAAAAATGGGACCGCCACCAGCGGGGGAATCTAGTGATAGTTCATAAGCAAAACCTTCATCGTTTTCTGGAGCGGAGTTAAATGTGACATTTTGTAAGTTACTGTCGCCGGGTGGGTAAGTGAAATAGACTAGCGGCTTGGGAGAATTGCTGCTTTTGTAGTACATCGTTATTGTCTGAGGCTCCAGAACGAAGCTATAAGGACCGTCGATGTTTTGTTCGATGGAGGCCCGACTGACGAGCTTGTTTACACCGCCCATGCGAAGAGATTGTCCAACCAAGAGAGTATCAGTTGGATAATCAAAACTCTGCCAAATGAATTTACCCTTTGAATCATGCAGCACTATGTTGCCATTTGGAAGAACTTTGAACCCCGACACACCCTTGTTGGCAGTGTTGGTTTGCCAGACAACGGTGCCGTCGGCTTCGGCCAGGATTAGATTTCCGTCTGTCCCGAGAGAGAAGGTAGCGTTTTCACGAACCGGTTTTCCTCGGTTGGCTTCCCAAACCCAACGGTAATTGGGCTCTTGTCGTTGAATCCCCAAACGTAGAGCAAGAGTGTACGCATTTGGGGTTGTGTTGTAGAAGCCCATCTGGAAAGGAGAATTGAATAGTCCTATCATTCTGTAATTTGCGTCATATTCATTGATGTACGGCCCGAATTCTCCGTCATTGACAAACTTAAATGTCTCCGAGGGAGGAACTTGAGCTTTGGCCATGGAGAAAATGATTGATAAGAGGAAGAAGGTCAGTAATGGTGAAGAAGATGACATTTTTGGAAATTCCTTCTTCTTCTTCCCTTTTTTTTTTTCGTTGTTGATGAAGATATAGGGAAGCAGGACCCTATATGTAGTAACTCGATGGAGATAACTATGTCAAATTATTGTTCTTGGCATTGAAATTTGAATAATTGTTCAACCGTGGAATAAGACTGCTTTATTTGAGCTGGATGCAAAAGTCATCAACATCGGTTTCAATCTTGGCGCTCACTTTGACCGTATGACGTGTCCCATTTATTCCAATGGATAAATGTGATGTTGGATAATAATATTAAGCTCCCTGAGTATTTACGTGTCTGCAAATAAAGATATTATCGTTTTATTTATAAGAATTAGATCTTTAAACGACCTATTGAAATGATTAAAATATTCTCTATTGTTAAGTTATATACCCTATGACTGTAAATGTGATGGTTCAAATTGAATGTTACAATAGCAATTTGATTGTTTTAATGGAAATTGGGGACTTTTTTGATATAAATAATAATATTTATAATTATTTGTGAAAAAACGATAAGTGAGGGATTCAAGTGTTATTATACTTTCAATTTATATTTAATAAAATATCATTCTCAAATTTTTTGTTCTTTATTTTTCTTTAATTAAATACCAAATCTCACAACTAGCTTCATGCAGGATTGATTAAAAAGAGATATTGACTAATTTATGGTTAAAATTATCTTGATTTCAATGATTACATTAAAAGTTGTAATTTTTACGTTATAAGTCTTCAACTTCAAATTTTTTATTTTAATTTCAATTTCAATTTCAACTTATACATTATATATTTTAATTTGCAAAAATCTCAAAGATCTATCTCACCCAATTACCGATTCTAAAAATTTCATGGCTTTTGCCTGGTTGAACTCCAAATCTCCATTAAAATTCGAGACGCAAACAAACAGCAGTCAACATATTCTCACCAATTTGGGTTTCGAATTGTTATCCCTAACGTGCAGTCTTATACTAACTTATATTAGCCAAGTCCTTAAAGAGCAAGTGTTTAGTAGAATCCTTAACTAGAATGTAGCGTTCTCCAAAATACTGGAGTTGGGTCATTTCCTTAATCAAAATACTTAATGGTGTAAGATGTGTGGTCGCCATTATTCTAATGAATTAAACATCTTCCATTTGGCATATGCACGCAAAAAGGCCAAAAGACCAGAATTCTTTCATTTTTTGACATTTATCATAAATTTAAGGTGTGATGATGGACTAGTTTAATAATATTTTACGAAAAAAATTTAATTATAAATTTTATATATAAAAAGTTAAGCAAATTTTTTTATTTTTAATACTTCTATACAGAAAACAATAATTTAAAATTTATTTAAATTTAAAAATAAAAAATAAAAAAAAAAAAAGAAAAAGGAAGGAACTACTCACTAATGTATAGGATCAGTCTACTGTCTACGAAAAAACTGGTTTTAAAATTAAATTTTGGGTAAGTGAACTCAATTCAAGTGTATGTCCACATTAAAGTTTACGATCGGTTTATCGCAGAAAACATCAATCTTAATTATCCAAACGTTTTCGTTAATATTTATTTTATGGGTATTCCGCAAGAAAAAACGAACGCTCAATCTGCTATGGTATATTTATTTATTGAACCAGACATTTTTTTTATATTTATTTAAAATCTTTTATTATAATTTTTAACCTTTTTTCTGTTATTAATCTTCTTTTTTTTTTTGATATTTATTTTTACTTATATTTTTTTTATAAATTAAAAGTTAAACTAAAAAATTAAAATTATAACATAAGAATTAAACGAAGTAATAAAATAAGATCTTATAGATTGTATCATAACCTTGCCTTGGTATACAGTGATAACGATGACACGCAGTAGACACAAATTAAGATGGTCTGAACGCTTGCACTTAAGCAAGCCGCCTCCAATGATCTCATTCATTTTAGGCGGCTTTGAACCATTCACTTGTAGGTAGGGATATGGTGTATTTATTTATTGTACTCTGTTTTGTTATAATTCTTAATTTTTTTATTGTGATTATTAGTTTTTTATTGCTGTTTTATAAATGTTCAGAAATTGGAGGTCTATAACAAAAAAATTATAAACTATAACGTAATAAAAAATATTTAAGAGTTAAAAATATATATTTATTATATATCATAATATTAGTCAACGTTAGTTCATTCTACTCAACAAATTCTCTAACAAAGCTTGTATCTTTATTTTGGTAAAATATTTTTTGAATCTCCAACAAAAATTGTTTGAGCCCGTAATAAATTGTAGTGATATTATATCTTTTACATTATGTATAATCAGTTTTCTAATGCTTGTTCAATAAAATGTTTAAATATAATTGAAACTTCATTGATGTTTACTTGTCGCTCTGATTCTTTTAGACCTATCAAGAGACTTGAATTTTTGTATTCCACCTTGAATTTAAAGCTATATCTTTCCTTTCGAAGGAGCTTCAGGTAGTTAAAAATGAAGCAATAGAGCTTTAGTTTCTCCAATACGCGAGACCTTTTACTCATCAATATAAGACTGTATATGATCTTGCTTGCTGCCTATGGCATCTACGATAAATAAATACATTGCAGGTTTCCTTTACAAGGTAATTTGTGCATCATCTCATCCATCGAAAATTGAAATGCAACACCTTTTGGACCGTTATTACTACCCAATTTGTAGCTTCTCAAGGGCTAACCTGCGCTATAGTCAGGGCTGTTTTTACTCATTTTGTGACAATTTGTGAGAAAAATAACGTGTAATTGGGCTATTTTATGAAAAAAATAATATATTAACTAAAAATAATGTTAAGAATATTAAGTTATATATTAAGTAACATAATAGCCGAATTACAGTGTCATATTATTTTTCTAATTAAAAGTTTATTAATTTTTAAAAGAATTTACATTATTTAAAACTTTGCGTTACTCAGAAATTTTTAATAAATAAAGTGATAATTCAGTTGACATATCAGTATTATAATATATATAGTAAGATGTAATCTAAAAATTTTTAATATTACTTGTTTAAAGTAATGTTGCACATTTCAAATTTTATTATTTATGTAACATAATTTTTTGCTAATTTTTTAAAAATATATATAATAAGATTTAACGTGGATGCCTCGTTATATATTTGATTCATCAATTTGTTGGGCGAACAAATTAACAAGCTCTTTTTCATTTTTATGGTGACAATGACACTACTGAATGTCATTAATGACATCTGTTTTATTGCAAGCACTCAACACTCATTTCCACCACACAAAGAGAAGGGAGAAAAAGGGCAGCCAAAGCTAGCTGTAATAAAAATGATAAAGATATTAAAGACAACTAAATAAATAAACTTCTGCAGATTCAGCGTTCCAATTCTTAGTTGTTGGGCACTTTAATGTAACCGACATGTGTAGAGTTGGGGAATTTCGTCAGAGTGAGCAAATCATAAACAATCCAACATTTCGACGTTTCTTGGTGGTAAAAGTATCCCGAACACTTGCAATCCGAAGTGCATTTCTTCCCACAATCTTCCCCCTTAATTGGTCCAATTCCTTTTGCGTACTTGGTCGTAAAATGATCGACTCCATCAACTTTGTAATAATGGAAATCATTGGCCCTACAAGAAGTTATCTTCTTCGCGGTACACTCTTGGCTCCAGCCAACCAAACCCTTTTCTGTAGGGCAAGAAACGCATTGATTATCATCACATACACCCAATTTGCCGCACTTTACCGGCAGCTCGCACTCGGTTGCGAAAAATGAGTCTCTGTCGAAGAGAGTGAAGGTTTCTTGGGTTGGTTGGGAATCAACCTTGTCGTAGTAAGTGAAGATCCTGAGATTTCCGTCGATTCCTAGACGAAGAAACGATATTGTGCTGTTGTATTTCGGCCTAGCCAAAATAAGACCGTCACCTGAAGAGGAATCTACAGTTAGTTTATAAGCAAAACCTTCGTCGGTTTCTGGGGCGGAGTTGAATGTTACATCGAGTAGATTGCCAGAAAAAAATTTTGAGAAAGTGAAATAGACAAGCGGCCGGGGAGAATTGCTGCTTTTATAGTACATTGTTATTGTATTAGACTCCAGCACGAAGCTGTACGGGCCGTTTACGTTTTGTTCGATGTAGGCTCGACTGACGAGCTTGTTTACGCCGCCTATGCGGAGAGATTGTCCGACCAAGAGAGTGTCGGTTGGATAATCGAAACTCTGCCAAATGAATTTACCTTTTGAATCATGCAACACTATGTTTCCATTTGGAAGAACCTTGAACCCTGTAACACCTTTGTTGGCGGTATTTGATTGCCAGACAACGTGGCCATCAGCTTCGGCTAGGACAAGATTTCCGTTGGTTCCGAGGGAGAAGGTAGCGTTTTCACGTACCGGTCTTCCCCGGTTGGCTTCCCAAACCCAACGGTAAAGCGGCTCATTTCGTTGAATACCCAGACGTAAAGCAAGAGTATAAGCATTTGGAGTCGTGTTGTAAAAGGCCATTTGGAAAGGAGCGTTGAAAATACTTAAGATTCTGTAATCTGCGTTATATTCATTGATGAATGGACCTAATTCTCCTTCATTGACAAACTTAAATGTCTCTGAAGGAGGAACTTGAGCTTCAGCTATGGAGAAAATGAATGCTAAGAGGAAGAAGATGGAGAAGGAGGGTAGTGCTGAGGAAGATGACATTTTTGGAAACTGCTTGTTTGACGAAGATCATCAAGGGAAGTAGGACCCTATTTATAGTAACTCGATGGAGGCAACTTGTATTTTGAATTATTTGTTCTTGCTTTTGAATTAACCCAAAGGATAAGACGGCGTCATCAGAATTGGATCCAGAAAAATCAACGTCATTTTCGAGCATGGCCCCCACGCTTCCATTTGTCCTAATGGATAATGTGAAGTTGGATAATAATGCTAAGGTCCTCAATTCTTTATATTTTTATAAATAAAAATATAATGTTCTTCAATAGATGAATTAAATCTCAAATCCCTACCCAAATAGCTTAAATATTATTCATTATTAAGCTATAAACTCTTATAATTATGAATTAGATGGTTAAAAATGGATATTACAACAGTAATTTGATTGTTTTGAGGGAAATTGAGGACTTATTTCATAAAAATGAATATATTATTTATTATTTGTAAAACATTGAAGAAGTAACGGATTCAAATGTTTTTACGCTATTGTAATGCCCCATCATCTCTTGGATATCTACCTTTTGTGTTGTTCAAAGTGTTTGAGTTTCCACAAATTTTTAATAGGTGAAATGATTTAATATTAACAATTTAATTATTACATTATTTAAGATATTAATCTTAAATTAAATTTAAGGTTCTTAGTATTATCCTTATTTTTATTAAAAAATACCTTTTAAATTTTTTGTTCTTAAATATTTTTAAAAAAAATAAATTTAGATACCCAAACCTTATAAGCATTAAGCACGTTGACTCTTAATTAGTATCTAACTCTCTACAAAGCATTAGAGTAGGCTGATTTACATAATCAATATATTTTTAAAAAATTATATCCGGTCTCTCCCAAATTAAAATGGGATAGTCCTTTCCCAGCCAATTATAAAGCTAATTAACATATTAAAATGTGTGGCCATTATTAATAAAGCATCTTCCATTGGTATTATGGCATATGCTAATAATATGTCCCACGTCCACTCATTTTATGACAATCTGTCAAAAATAGAGTGCTATTGGGTTATTTTAATAATATTTTATAAAAAATATATTTAATTTATCATAAAATATTTATTTTCAAAACATTCAGTTTTTTTTTTTTCAATAAAATTGGGTAACTAATTTAAAATTTAGTTAAATTCTAGAAGAAAAGAACTAATAAATTACGACTTTCAATTTCAATTTTCGATAGCCACCTCAATTCCCAGGGACCATCTCCATTAAATTTTTTGTTCAATCTACCCATTATTTTGTTCTAGACTTTTTGCCTAATTTCTATACATGGACAAACATCCATCTTAATCATCCAGACGTTTTCAGCATTCCACAAGCAAAGAAAATGAGTTAACAATGTGGGCTCATGCTGTGCTACATTTTGTTGTACTCTATGTTCTTATTTACTTCATTCAAAATTTTTTTACTGTAATTTCTAACTTTTCTTACTCTTATTATATATTTCTTTTTTATAAAAGTAATTCTAGGAATCTAAGTAATTATATTTTAAGTAATGATGTAATTTTTATTGACTGAATGACATATTTTATAATTTTTAAATGATTAATTAAGCTATCTTATTATTTAATTAATGGAGTAAAATATAAGCTAGAATAAAATTTAAAATCTCTAATATTTCTCGTTTATTAATAACCAATTTTTTTTTTTTTAGAAATTAAAAATTAAAACAAGAAAATTAGAAAAGCATGAAAGATAATGGGATGAAGTGAAGTAAACGATAATGTCCGTACAATAATTCTACCGTAATCTTGTCCCGTTATTTATTGATAGGGAAGGCAAGTGAGTGATGGAAATTAAGAAGGTTCGAATCCATGCATGTAAGCAAGCCGCCTCAATGATTACAATCATTCCGGCGGCTCTGAGCCATTCATGGCAAATTACCATAAATAGAGAATTAGATTGAATTGTGTCCTAGTGTATTAATTTAATACAGTAATGTGATTAATATTGACCTGGATTGTCAAATTTTATTTGGCTATTTAATATTATTTTTATTAATAGTTTAATAATTTAAAGTTACGATCGCTAATCATTATGAATTACTGGAATCACTTAATTGTCCTCGCCGTGTATTATTAATAGATGACTGCCATTATCTATTTAGATTTTTATTGAAGTCATTTAAATTCACGTTAACTACGTATGATCATCATCTTCGTTCAAACAATTTTTAGCGGTAGATCTAAAATTAAAATTGTAGTTACTAAAAGTTTGACCGTAATTTACTGAAAATTAATGAAATTTTTGCTTGATAATTTTTATGGGATTGTGTATTAAAAAATGAGAATTCGAACAATATTTTTGGTGATGAGAACAGAGACGATTGCTTGATTGACAGTAACAGGAATGGGCGTTTTCAGTTAGGATCAGGTCAAAAAAAAAAAATTTAAATATTATAATTTTAATTTTAAATAATTTAATTTAATTTAATAACACATCATAAATCACAATTAATTCACATTGTATGATATAATTTGAATCTGAAGTTAAATTAAAAAAATTTATTAATTTGAATTGCACCTTAAAAATAAATTTTTAAAATTTAATTTATTTTTTAATCTAATTTTAAAATAATAAATTTATTATTTTATTATACAATATTAATAAAATAACTCATATATTATTTATAATATTAATATTATCGTATAATAACTATTTAAATAATTTGATTTGATAATTTTAGGACTTAAAATTAATTTAATTTATAATTTAAATCGATAATAGCTATTTATAAAATATTAATATAAAAATCGATTTTAAATTTTTTTAAACCAATTCAAATTAATTCAATTAAACAATTTAAATTGAATTAATTTGAATTTGTCTATTCTTAAATGATAGTTGATAATAGTCAGTGGAGCAGCAGAGGAGATAGTGGTTGTGAGAAGGCTAAATTGGTGGTATTTATTTTTCTAATAACTAATAAATAAATATATTTTTTTATTAAAAATTTTATCAATTTTGTCA
>JAWDEX010179320.1:0-14396 GCA_035221805.1 Trichilia hirta | reverse complement strand
GCAATTACATCATTACCTCGGATAGGGTCCTGAACCAGCATCCCACTGCAACCAGAATCAAAAGAAACCCAAAAGAAAACGATTCTCTTGCTTAACAAAACACAGTAGAAAGCACTAATGCAAAGAATTATTTGTGGTATGAATTTACTGTATCACATTTAAATGTAGTCTTAAAAATGAGTTTATCTCTCATCAGGAAATTGAATTATCAAGCAGTTCAAAAAATAACCTGCAAATTAATCCAGCAATATGAATATTTCCAAGTCCACAAGAAAGAAAATATGAAACTAGCATGGCTGTAATACGGCTATAACAAACTGCGTTACTCTTATGAACTATAAATGTGAAAGCAAGCAAACACCACAAATTCTACAGGGAAATTGTAGCACCACATTCGACAGCATATTGTATACCTAAATGACGATAGTAGAAGTGAAAATAAGAATTTCATATGAACCAAAGACTTACTAATTGTTGTAGAAAAGATTATCATATTTAATTTACTGAGCCCACAACTAGACATTGTGAGATCAAGAAGAGACAACTTGAAGTCCACGACACAGAAAAATAAACAGGTTAGAGAGGAATATTTCTAAAGGAAAAATTAAATTACTGAGCCCTAAACGTAAAAATCAAGTATTTCCAAAGCTTCAATAAAAATCCATACAGGTATATAAAAGATTATCTTCCCACTAAATTACATATACATGCATTATTAGCCGCACTCATATGTTAAATAGAATTGGGCAACAATGGATATTTATAATGCTAATGCTAAGCATGTAAACGAAAATCTGAAATTTTATAATATCATAAAAAAATACAAATTTAGAAGTTCCAAGGCATTCAAAACAAACACGCAGCACGTGTTATTAGACTTCAAGCCTCGCTACATACTAAGCATATCATACTTTTGAGCCAACTAAAGCAACACAAAATTCCCAACTCCAAATTATATGTTCCCAGTGAATTTAGCAAATATATAAGAAGTCAAGTCAAAATCCAAACTTTAGAACTTAAATTATTCCTCTTTTCACCACGAGTATGATACGTACTTGAATATTGTTGTATATTATGACATTACACATGTGATAATAGGCAGGATCCAGTTAATTATCTAGTTAAACTATACTGTGTACTCCAAATTTATAGGATTTGTTCGTGTTATTGGATGGAGTAGTTCTATTTTATGGCATGTAATATTTTATCATTTATTTGTTAGTTTTAGAGTCTTATAAATAGACTGAAAGTAATTAATAAAGACATCAAAAATTATCTAATTTAAAGACTCTCTATTTATTTCATTATCTTGTTTCAATTATTCTCTACATCTCAAAATTAAATATATTAATTGATATTACAATCATACGTTTTTATGATACTCAATTATCAAATGAAGTTAGTGAAATCTTAGCTTCTCATGAGTCACATATTCATCAATTAAATAATACACTTCAAAAGGTTATAACTATTTTTGAAATTTTTAACCTCTTTTATAATCTAATTTCAGCTCTTGAAATGGCTATCAATTACGACACTCCTTAATTTTTCAACCATACACTTTTCAATCATAAACTTTAAATAGCTAGCCATTTACCCCTCACTCATGCACGTATAAATTGAGATATCCTACTAATATATGACAATTATTGTGGAGAGTTTCATAAATTGTGATTTTTTTACAATTAAAAATATTTATCTCAAAGTGTTAACAGTATTATGATTTCATTGAAGTGTCGCATTAATAAAATTTTAATACTTTTTATTCAAATTCGTATAATAGAAATTTTGTTGGAATTTTTTTATATGAAAAATAAGCAAGGCAATTATTAAATTGTCTGCATATTTAAAATGTCTTATTTCAAAAGAACGAGCGATTGCATTACTTGTTCTTTGTAAACACTTTGAATTCGAGGATTTATCTTTGTGGACAAAGATAATTTCAAGGGGGAAGAATATGTGCTTAAATATTGTTATATGGCATAGAATCAATAGCATCACACATGCAATAATATGTGTGAACACATTACTGCTGTGGCTCATCGTCGTCCTCACAATCGGACCCACCGGAAGAAGTCCTATTCAGATCAGCAAGAGTCCTAAGCGCCACGCATCACCGCGACTTTCTTATCCTCCTTCTTCCCCGGCCGTCTCCGTGACCGCAGCCCGTAGGGCTCCCGAGTCGCAGCCGGGGAGGGAGACCACCATCGAGACGCAGTTGACGCAGAAATAGCAGGCGAACCCGAATTTGTGACTGGGAGGGGAAGTTAACGGGAGGAAGTGTATTGAGCGGTGGCGAAGAGGCGACGCCATCATCTAAAAAGGTCGAAACGGCGGGGTCTACGTCCCATTTATGAGATTCTAAGAGAAAGAGAGCTTTCTCTTTGGTGGATGATTTGATCTCCTTGAAGTAATTAATTAAGTTTGAGTTCGTTCCTTGTGTTGTGTTGTGGATGATTCATTTGTATCTTCTGTAAACGTGTGTTAGCGGTGGCTTGAAACGACGGGGTTTTGGGAATTGTAGTCTTGCAGACGTGGCAAATGGCAATACGAGAATCTTTGTGCTAAGTATTTTAGAGTCCTAGTAAGAATTTTGATATTTTCTCAAATACAATTCAATTTTATTTCTTTGTGCTTGATCAAGTGCGCTTAAGTTATAGTATTCAACGAAATTCGTGAAAGTGAGGGGGGAAAAAAATGAAGAAGTTTATGTTACAAAAATATTAATAGCTTGATTAGTTAAAGGGATCAATTATAAAATCGGCAACATTAGGTACCACAATTTTTCCATTTACAATTCCAAGTTATGAAAAAAATAAATAAGTTACCTAATCTTTATAGCAGAAAAAAAATAAAAGATTAAAGTTTTATTTAGTATGATATTTTTGATGTGCTATGAAAGTAAGTATAATTACATTTAATAGTACTAACTTTTAATAAAATTCATATAATTTTAAATTCCAAATTAATGTAGTTTAAAAGCTACCATGTTACAATATCAAATTGTACCTAAGTGGACAATAAATGAAATTAAAATATCTAAAATACGACTTTATCATAAATTTCTGTATATTCACGAAATGCAGTCTCATCTCAAAGTGAAAGAAAACCATAGAAGTAAGTGACTTCCTTTAGTTCTTGGAGTTCAACTGTTGCGACCGGAGAAATATCTGGCATTTGTAATGCGCGGTACTACGACTGATTGCAAAGCTTATCCTCAATGGTCGACATAACAATGCTTACAATGTCACACAGCAGCAGCACTTCCCAATTTTGATGAAAGTGATATGGGAAGATTACTTCAAGTTTAACGCAACCATATTCTTCGTTTACCTTTTCATCCATGGAATCTTTTGCAAATTTGGCATCCTCTTCTATAGAAAAATGAACAAATCCAAACACTCTTGATCTGCCAGAGTCTTTTATCATATATTATCTTCACTGAAACGCCGTATTTGGAGTACTTAGTAAGGCTGTCATAGTAATCAAGTCGAACAACAGAACATACAAAATACTGATTACATTTGAAAGACAAATTAAACCACAAAGCCGATAAACAAAATAATTATAAACTACAGTTTGGGTAGATTATTTTTAAATGAATAAACCTTCAAGAGTAAATCATCAAATTGTCTATTTTCCTCAACAGCAAGACCTTGAACCTACCGGTTCCTTCAATACACAATTACTGATTAAGTCAACGTTCCAAATAAAGAGAAATTGTTTGTTTTACACAATCAAAATGCCTAGTATTCAGACCGACTCTATAGGTCCTTGAGTTTATAACTTCATTCCGAATCTGCTTAATCATATAATTAGGAAACTGTAAGTCAGAAAGCATGTCAGCCCGGCTCGTGACTAGTGTGTATTCTGTCGTTTTTTTATTCTGAAAGAAACCCAAATTAATATCTTTTCTCACCTTTTACAACTCATGATTTGTAAATTATAATACGATACCAAACTCACTGACAATAATAATGTCTCTTTTCCAAACATGAAATCCTTAGGGAAATGCAAAGACTATACGATAACAAATTCACTGAAAATCATAATGTCTATTCTCAATACATGAAATCATTACTGAAATGGAAAGATTGATGCTTTCACATACAGAATTAATCATTATGTTCATTCAGACAATTCATCGAACACGTTGATCATTAATAAGTTAGTTAACAAGAACCTGCTGCTGGTACATTATAAGTTGGCGTTAACGGAATTCTATAATTACCTTCTGTGACCTCACCAAAGGAAGAGAATGCGCCTTTCAACGACTTCTCGTTAACTGACCATGACAAACCTTGCACACCCCGAAAACCATCCAGTAAGTTAATTACAATCATGTTCACATGTACAAATCTATAAAACAAAAATTTGTTTGATAGAGAGAAACACGCAGACCTGCAACAAAGACTTTTACGGTTGGGGGGCAAGAGACGGGGTGCTATGGGCTGGCTTTAATAAACTTCTAGAAATGAACTTAAAACTATTAATTGTTTGAGCGACAGAGATTGGTCAGTTAACGAACCAATATTATCAGTCTTAGTCCTGCATTACTACAGGTTTACACACACTCACACGTTCAATCACTAGGATGTGGCTCGATTTGCAGTTGTGTAATTCAAAAAATAAAATAAAAGAATAAAAAATACAGGGAGCACATTATATGAATTAGAGTAATTTGGATGCGTGGGCTTATATTAAAAAGTCAGAAACTAGTGAAGCTCTGTTTGAGACTGTGACTTCAAGGACATGGACAGCTCAAACTATCAAACGAGTCCAAGCACAGCTGGAAAAAAGATCCGATCACACAGGTCCACTTTTGTCTGCTAAATAGTCAGTCCATCATTGGTTTCTAATAAATTCGGGTCCAATAATATGGACAGATCGACCGAGTTTCCAAAAAAATAAAGTAATTTGGACTAATAATGAGTTCTTCTATCTTCTGTTCCAAGTTCTAGCTTTAGAGTCTGATTGATATTTTTAGCATTGGGGCCAACAAATTGAATTGGATTGGAAAAAAATAGTGAATCATAGCATCAGGAAGAAATCTAATCTTAATACTCTAATTCCATTATCAGGGCTTCCTGATTGAAAGAAACATTACCCGGACTAAAATATCGATTCTTGAGTACCCAGAGTTGGTAAAGTCTTGAACAGTTCCAAGTAACCAAAAAGAGGAATGAAGACAAATGGAAAGGGAAAATATTTGAGATTTTACCTTCAAGTTCTACCGTCGCCTTCTTAATCACAGGTTTGACCTTCCCTGAAAGAGTTTTCAGGAAAAACGGAATTGATGAACGTGAACCATGAACCATGAACTACTTACCTAAAGTTTTCGGCAAGGAGACAAGCATTTGTGTTTGAATCATCCCCACCAATTAGAAACTAATCCATCCAAATCAGGCTTCTTTACAGTTTGCTTGCTTAAACCAAACATCATAACGGTACAAATTTAGACGCTCGAAATCAAGTGAACTAAGATCACCAAGCATTATGCGTCCACTGTCCAACTGAAGCACTCAAATTCTTTCAGAATCTACCAAACTGCTCTGGAGTTTCAATTTTGTCTCTGCCACTGCGAAGCTTCCCAAAGCTTATGGGTTATGCTGTAGCAAATAAATAATAACGTAATGTATTTTGGCTTGAAGTGTTTGTCATTTTTTTTTTTTTAAGTTTTGTTTGTCTTTCAAGTAACTCTAAATATAGGGTGAGTTTCTTCTACAATGAGTTGGGTTATTTGTTCGAAAAACTCATTTTCTCCCTAATCATCAATATATACTTAAATGTTGATTATTTTAAATATGTGTTGGGTGTGACATTGTGGTGAAGATTGACTGATCGAGGTCGAAAGAGAGAAAAGTCAAACAAATAAAAAAGTAAAACCCTTCTAGATGAGCCCATTGGCTTTAACAGCAAAGGCAGTTTGACCCAAATGCTCAAATTGGGCCTGCGTAATCCACTTGGTCTCCAGGTCTTCGTATGCGTCGCCAGGCCCGGCTAACTAATTTTTATAAACAAGCGTGTTGCGTGATCCAAGAGACGTCACGTAACATGGAATCTTCAAATGGACGCCGAGTAATTTACAGTTAAGTAGATCGAACGCCGACGTTGATACCATTTTTCGACGTGGAACGACCATGAAGCCGCTTGGAATTCCTGCGAGTCTCTTGCCTTTTTCCGGAAACAAGGATAGTAAAGGATTTCTCTACAATGCAGTGTAGAGGACTTCTCGATTATGAAAATGATGGAATGCAAAACGGACGTTACCGACAAAGGTAACTCCATTTTACAATGATTTCACATAAATGGCACCAACATTCGAAAGGATTTTTCTTCAACGCTGGATATATTTGTCTGCATTGAAGTAGCTTGTCATCTTTCAAGCGCAAACTTCTGTTATAACCGAAGATAATTCTTTTTTGCTTTGTTGTTGATATTGCAATTTTATTGCCGAAGTTTTACCATTGTCCAATTTTTGGTTTTTGTTACATTTTATATATGGTAAAAGTTATGGTACAGTAATGCTTTTAAAGCAGGGAATTGGGAGAAGCTCTAGCAGGTGAAGGATAAGTTTGTGTTGTCTCATATTTCTTAATTGAATTTAGTATATTTCTGCATAAATGCTTTTGATGTTTATATGACATATTGTTGATTTTTGCAGATTGCCTTTGTGACGTTTTGTCAAACAAAACCATCAGAGAAACATAGAAAAATTAGCTTAACAATTTAAACTTTCTTCAATCATATAACGGGCCATCATATTTTTAAGTATATAATGATTAATAGGCTACAGAAAAGAATGCTTAAAACACAATCTGATAATTCTTACATAAGATTCCGTATAACAGCTAGAGTCCTGCAAAGCACACCTACTAAAGCTCCATCTTTCCTTCTGCAATCCAATTCTTCTCTATGTCTTCAACTCTCTCATCGTTGAAGCTCTTGAGTTCTTGCACTCCCTTTACAAAATGTTGTGTTTTATATTGATGTTTCATTGCAAAGACAATAAAAACTGCAAAATTTAGGACTCCTAGTACTGCAAGCAGCAAGTAGAAGTTATTTAACTTCCCTTTGTTCAGATTGCTCCTCAGCCAATGTTTCTTGGTTACTTTGTCTACAATAGTCACCAACAAACTGCTTAGAAACATCCCCATAGAAATGGCACTTAGGAAAAGCCCGGTGCTCATGGATTTCATCCTCTCTGGTGCCTCTCTGATGAAGAACTCAAGTTGTCCCACATAAACGAAAGCCTCCCCAGCTCCCACAAGAAAGAACTGAGGAACTAACCAGAAAGCACTTATTTTAATGCTTTTGTGAACTGCCGTTTCCCTCCTTTGTTGTTCAACAACGGCAGAAACCACCATAGCAATTACTGAGAAAATGAGTCCAATTCCTACCCTCTGAAGGCTCGTCATTCCTTGAATGTTGTGGGTTAATTTTCGAGCCAGGGGAACGAAAGCTTTTTCGTTCAATGAAGTAAAGAGGAGAATAGTGATGAAGAGAAAGGCTGATAAGGAACCTGAAGGAACGACGAGGGATCCAACTTTCCTGTTCATGAAGGTGGCTTGCTCCACAGTGAAGGTAGTCATTTGAGAGTAAACAGTCCAGAAAAGGATACAGGTAGACCAAATAGGAATAAGCTTCAGCACCATTTTTACCTCTTCAACTTGGGTTACAGTAGATACTATCCAAGAATTGTTTTTGTTTCCATTGGTAGCAGCATCGTCGTCTAGGATTGCAGCCTTATCAAGGCACCTACATATGCACACGCTCAGGGAAATGAAATTTGTTGAGTCTTGGAAAAAATATTTGGGTAAAACCATGACGTAGAGGTGCTGTAAAGGCTTAACACATCGGTTGTTACTTACCTGAACTTCTCAGTGTGGGGGACCTTAGCATTTTGGTAGTCATTCAATAAGCTGGGATGAGAAGGATAAGGATAACTTCTCTTCTTCCAAGCCAGAAGCAATACCCTCCATATAACAGTCAAAGGGCTCCCTCGAGGCTTTTTGAAACGGTACCACTGTGTCCCGATTAACAATACAGCAACTGCAATCACCATAGTCCCTGCTGAAATGCCATATCCCCACCCTCTTCCTACATTATCTTGAACATACACCAAAATTATCACCGCAAATAAGGACCCTATGCTAATGACAAAATAGAACCTGTTAAAGAAGAAAATCATGGCCTTCTCCTCCTTAGGGTCTGAAATATCGAATTGGTCAGAACCAAATCCTGAGACGTTGGATTTTATTCCACCACCACCAAGTGCTATTGTATACAGTGCGGCATAGAGCATAGCTAGTTGCCGACCATTGGCCTCAACGCATTCATGATGCTTTCTTCTGTAATCATCGCATTCAGGTGGCCTCGTACTGGGAATGCTTGTGTCCAATGTCAATAATGTTACACCCTGTTGAAAGATTAGCAAAATAAATGAATATGAATGATGAATTCAAACTTCAGATCATGTTGTAAATTGACAGTTCTGAGAACAAATGCTTTCAGTTACTAACAGGGATCGTCTATATCACATCCTTCATGTGTACTTGAGCTTGCCGCTCTTACTGATTATATTCTGAAATGCGTTTTGATAGATAAGATAAATCATGTGAAGAGTCAAAACCTACCAAAGCAGTAATGGATGCAAAGATTGCAACTGTCAAGTATCTTCCAAGTTTGGCATCTGCCACGAAACCACCAAGGAGTCCAAGAAGGTTGAGAGTTCCCATGAAGTTGGTTACAACGGTCGCAGATTTTGCAGATGAAAAATGCATGACTCCAACCAAGTATGTCACCAAATTCATTGATATGCCCATAACACATATTCTTTCTGAGAGTTCAGTTCCTGTGACAACACGAGTTTGATTCATATAAACGGATGAATATGAAACAATGATTGAGAACATTGGGTGATTCATGTTAGTAATTAAGAAGCACCCAAGATGAGGCCTGCAGCTAGCCATCCACCAGTTTTGGACTTATCCACACGATTTCCTCGAAAATCTACCACAGTTTCTGCTTCATCTTTTTCCGCATGAGATGCAACCAAAACCTGTTACATAATTGAAGAAAAGAGAAACCATTAGCAAAAATGGTTAGTATTAAGCATGATAATGCGGTTGTTTGAGGAAGAATTTACCATGGTTAAGGTGGGAGGAAAGAGAGGGAAAGATAAAGGAGGGAAAGAGTGAGAGAATGAAAGACGGTATTGATGTTGTTGACTCGCAAGATTTTATAGAGAAAAAACAAAATGCAAGGGCATGATTGAGGTCGGCAAAGGTGTATGGTAAAGCGTTGAGCATTAGTTTTTGGAGATGACCTCTAAATCTTCTAGTGGTGAAGGCTAGCTTGATTGTTTCAATTGTTTATCTTTTTGTATTCTTCCTGATACAATATGGAGCTATTGTTGCTATCATTTATATTTGCGGTTTTGGTGCCCGGTACTGAATAGACGCCAAAAGTTACAATTCTTGTTTCCAAATTTAATTCTTATCTGTTCATTAATTGTCATCATGAAAAACATCACGGCTTTGACAAAGTTTTTTGAACTGAAGACTGTATGTTTTTGTTTCGTTCACTCATTCACATCCCCCTTCAACTCAGTGTTGTTTAGCCTTGTAACCATACGATTGACAATCTTCAGTGGAATTCAATCATATATGATATCATTTCATTTGTCACATCAAATATTTGGTGTTTTAGTATTCGTTCAAAACTTCAAAATGAAGCCTAGAGAATACAATACAAGTAATTATATTGAGTTTGTAAAATAAACAGTACCACTCGTATTATTTATAATTTTAAAAACAAAAATGATTGAGTGATTAGTGATAATTTGTAAAATCAATGGGTCCATGATACTCCAATTATGGCATTATCCAAATGCAAAAATCGTGTACATTTAAAACTTTCTTTCTTCGCCGTCCACAAGACAAATATTACGTACTTTGCATTTAGACCAGATTATATCAACTTATATATATTTATATGATTGTAGCCAAGAAAAATTATAATATTGACTACGATTGAAGAAATCTCTAGATGCTAGAACCAAAAATTCACCATAGATTTGATTGTCTTCTTAGGCAAAACCTTTTTGTCCACAAATTAGAAATGTGTAAACTGTGTAACACGGGTCACATGTGGAGGATTTGGATATACATTCATTGCTGTCGATTCTTCATTTTCTGAAATCCTGATCAAACCATGGACCATTTAGTAAGAATTCTTTTATTTTTAGCCAACTTGAGAAAGAAAGAAACCGAATTGCAGAAACAGCCAAGATTGGAAATCATATCACATGGAGAGACTGGAGTCTAGAGAGGATCACTTCATATAAAGAATATTTCTGTGTATAAATTCATTATTGTCCTTTCGAAATGTCCAAAAGTTGAAGACTGTTGACTGTTTCCTTCCTTTTCTGATCAAATATTGAGATGAAATAATGTATTTCATTAGGAAGAAAGTGACTACTATCCAAGTTATATATTAGCGGTTTTGTAGAAATTAACCACTTGTATATTCAGGAGATGGTTTCGGTGACTTCCATCTAATTTGAAATCTCTTTGTAATTAGAATGTTTGGAGTAAGTAAAGAACACATGCAAGTTGTCAAGGTGTTCTTGGGTCAAGAAGCATTTTTCTTTGTTGAGTGCTTAGGCAATTTCTTTAAAAAAAAAATACATTGACATCTGGTGTGAAGAGTTTATTGGGACTAATCGTTAAATTGTTTCAAACACAATCAAGTTTTTATGATTAAATTGGACAATTTCTACTTTCACTTCTTGATTTTTCGAGAGAACTCGATTACATGTAATTATTGGGCTATGAAGTTATTCGCTCCCCAATCTGAAAGCACTTTAAACAAGCTTTTTAGATAATCTTTTGTTTATTATCAAAAAGCATTGACAAGATTAAAAGCACTTCCACGACCCCTAAACCAAAGATAATGACTCCGTCAGATTCCAATCAAGGAACAACAAACATTTAACTTAAAATCTGCCTTATCTTCTTTTACTCATCTTTTGTGTTTGTTACTAGCAACAAATAATACAAAATAATAAAAGAAGTAACCCAAGATAATGACGAATCTCTTACAATAATTGACACAGTATCGCTAATTCCTACCAGATTTTTTCAGTTTGGGATGTCTGTTTCATGCCAGATTATTGTTCTAGTCTTTCTTTGCCTAATTAAAATGGAAATCACTTTTCCAAAACTTTTCTCGAGAAAATAAAGAACCTACCTTATTTTCTTGGTATAATTCCTGCAAAACATCTAAACCGAGGTAACTGATGCTGGAAATGCCCACCACACGATTATCATCCCATGTACTAAAACCAAACAAAAGTTGTGTAAAAAAGCACTTCGTCAGAATGTGGATTTCCTACGGGATGCTTGCTGTTTCCAATTTCATGTCCTATTTTCAAACCAGTGATGCATTATCTCTGTTATTTTATTTTACGGTAATTTCTGAGTCGGTAGTTCAATTATTGCTCCAACTTTACTGGATACCGAAAATGAATGAAATATGCATGTGCAAGGATAATAACAAAGATGAAATTTAATTTATGTAGGATAAATATTTAATTTATTATAAAAAAGAAAAAAAAATGCATTTGAAGTTAGGGAATATAAAAAACATTGTTTTTTAATAGCATTAAAATAAAATAAAATAAAGAATCATATCCTGAGTCTTCTATTGACTTTACTGACTAATCGAATCATAATTTTACTTTACAAACTGTTTGAAGATATACAAGTAAACTTTATTAATAAAATCAAAATAAAATAAAGAATAGCGTCATAAATTTTTTGCTAATTATACTAACGATTTTACGTATTATAAATTAGAGAAAATTTAAGTAAAAGGATGTTAATAAAACTATTTAATATAAGTACAATATGCATTTTAAATTTTTTGTAATTGTGTGTAGCTAATATTTCACTGATGTGGCATATTTTTTTTTTTTTTAAATTTATTTATAAAATTTTCAGCTTATTAAATTTATAAATTAAAGTAGAAAACAATAGAACTCGAATATATTATTTTGCCTAATTTCAAAATGGCACACATTTTTTTATAAATTAATATTAAATGAATAATGCTTTTTTGCTATCTTAAAAGTTGTTCGAGTGATAAAGGTCAAAATTTAACTTTATTATCATTCAAGTTTGACTAATAATAAGGAATAAAATTGAGTATTTCGTACTTAATAAGCGATTTTGTAATCTTGTTTAAATTTTTAAAAATATATATATATGTTTAATCTATTTTTATAAAGTTTTTCTTTGAAACATTCTTCAACAAAACAATCCTAATACCAGATTCCATTCAATACTAATAATAAAACAAAATGAAAAACATTATTTACTTTCTTCTTGCATTATGCAAAATGATGCATCACAGAATAATCTAGCAGCTCGTTAACAATTTAATAATCTATGGTTATTTTAATGAAGAAAGGGATAGCGGGCACACTTGGAATTAGGTCTGTTGTAAATTGGGGTACTTCTATATTAATGTGCCACATATACCTCATTGACCAGTAGCGTGCTTCGTGTACTTAGTAAATGGAGCTCACTCGTTTTGTCTAATGGGAATGAATAAGACAAAACGGGACTTAAGCCGAAGTGAATGAAGTCCATAAAACAGGCCCGAAGCCGATATTTAATGAATCCCTGTAAAAACGACGTCGTTGTATAGGGCTTTTAACAATAATATGATAATAAATACAAGCTCGGTATTAAGCACCGTGGAGGATTATACCCCAAACCATCCAAAATTTTCTTTTGTGTGGACAATTCATGCAGCCTTTCCTATTGTTCCTTTTACTTTTAATTTTACGCCCACCATAGCAATATGCAATATGTAACAAATGTCTTATCTTTAATAGCCTTTACATTAATACCAGCAAAACAAGGACCAGCAAGCATTGATGTTAATCTTTATACTTTACTATTATAAAATTTTAAAAATTACAAACGACGGCTAGAACACCTTAGTTCGGCAACGCCAGAAAAAAATATTTCCAAAAAAATAATTATATTTATTATTTTCTAAGAAGAAGCAACCAGAGATGGGATAGTATTCCTTTGGTCTTCTAATTGTAACAATTTGGCAAAAACTCTAACCAATGGTGCTGTATTGTATGTGCAGGCTTCAGTCTGCATGTAATTATCTCTTCGATCCATGAAATATCTTGGCAATCGGGTTTACAACCAAAGCCCCAACTAGAATATTGGGGTTAGGCTCAGACCGGTTGTACCAGTTATCGTACCTTGGGTGCACCCAATGAACCCTTTGTTCTCGCTGTAGGCCACAACGGAGGCTCCTCTGTGGTGCACCCTGGTGGGATATTTGGGACCGTAACCCACCAGATAGCTCATGTTCATGGGGTTAGAACCTAAGGTGTAATCTACTTGTGATTTGGCAAAACTTATGATTTCTTGATGGTCTACTATTCTCCATAGCAATTCAGCTTTTGATTCGTGTCTGGAAGTAAGCCAGAGTATATTGTGAGAAGGAAGGATGCTGTTGAAACATATTGCATATTGTTCCATTGCCGGATGTATAAGAGAGCTCCTGGAGTGCGGTCTACATTGCCACCATTGTTTTTGCTGAGACATGAGCGGACATAGTATTCAGCTTTTGATCTACACTGTTCAAGTATGTGACTAAGCTTCTCATGCAGTTCTTCGCAAGAACTGTAAAGATCAAGTAAGGAGTTAAAGAGTCGATTGATCAGATTACAGTCGTAATTATTTAAGGGGAAAAAGGAAAATAAAATTTAAGCTATTCAAATTTCGTACAGTGATGATAAGGGCTATGATTTCTCCATCTATGAATAGGAAAAGCAAGATTAAGGTAGGACAATTTCATTCATTATTTTTATCATGTCACTGTTGTTAACACAATCTCAGAAATGGTGGACCTCGGCAATTTCTTGCTTGTGCGAAAGGTTACCGTATTTGACTATTACAGTATTTGAATATTACTGCAGCAAATGAACCAACATATATGGGTCTTTATTGGCAAAAATAGCTTGTGTCTGTCTGTCTCATCTTGCAGAGTAACACACATAAATGATTGAATCGCATCCAAACATTTGGTTTTGAAAAAATCTAAAGTTCCCCAGTTAAGGTTTCAGACATATTAACCCGTTGATCGGATGAGACCTCCGTTCCTCTTCTACACGGGATTTAAATATGCTGTCGCTGGAGCACAGAATAATGTGATTCTTCAGCAAGTAGAATTTAGACATGTGGCACTACCTTTTTTTTGAACTTAACCGCTTTAAAGGCCTGCCAGGGAAAGCATCAGCTTCACGTGGTTTTGTTCTCTAGGATAAGTTTGATAACCTATAGTAAGTTTATTTTTATTTATTC
>JAWDEX010179299.1:0-14403 GCA_035221805.1 Trichilia hirta | reverse complement strand
TAAAATTTACAAAATTTACAGAGTAAAAAATTGGGTTATGACAAATATGAGACATAAAGTCAACATATGGGTACAAGTTAGTGAACTAATATACTGGACTTAATATCATGAGAATGTCACATAAATTATTATGAGTGTCATAACGATTCTTATAGTGATAATAGTATATGTGATCCTTTAACTTGAAATCATCATAATTTTCAACATTGTGAGTGATCTATTTTGATATTTTCAAATATCATCCATAATAAAATAGACTATGAAAAAAAATAGTTAGATATATCATAATTATATAGAGAAATATATTTGATTAAAATAAAATTTGTCTCTCTTATAAAATAGAAATGATATCTTTGAACCCTTTGATTAAGTATAATTATGAAAATACATGGTCATGCTCAAATGAATCAATAATCAATATGTGATATTGATCTCATTTAATTAAATAATTCTACTTTAAATATCAAAGAACTATAGAGATTAAACTTAACAAGAGTGATATGTTTCATGTTTCATATTCAATTGAGATATCAAAAATAAAGGGATTAAACTACATAAAAATATTAGTCACATATAAAAGAGATGTTAAACTATTCATATTCTCGTTACTTGAGTAGTTATAATGTGTTGCTAAACACCGCTCATGATTTGTGGCACTAAAATTAAATTTTAGTGTAGAACCTATTGAGTTACACATTAGATTGCAAATAATGAAAGTATAAATTTATGAGATAAATTTGTCCTAATTCAAAGATTTTTGTGTTATTAAGGTTTTTGACTAGGTCTATTATATGGAGTTGGGCTAAGTATAATAGTTTCAACTTTATAATAAATTTGGCCTTAAGAATAAGGCCGTGTCCAATATAAATAATGGATTGATTTTGTCTTTAATAGGTTTATTAAAGTCTAGACAAAAACAGGCCTATGAAAATCTTCAAGAAAACCCTAAAGGAATATTATAAAGGACACACTTTGACATCTTTAGTTGGGTGCGCCTAGGATTTAAAACTTTTGTGAGTTCTAAACATATAAAACAGAGAAAACACACAAGAAAAAAAAAATGAAGGAGCTAGCAATCCGATTTCATCTCTCCCAATCGTATGGATATTATAGAGACATAATTCAGAGAATCTGTATTCTTTACTTTGTCAAACTCATCATAAAAGGTATGAATTACAAATTTATAACATGATAAAACACTAAGTTTATTGCATGGATCTTTTGTTAAAAATAAAAAAAAAAAATCCCAATTTTTAGCTATATATGTGTTCCAGTTTCTATCATAAATATTCATTTACCTAAAGGTTGAGTTTATTTCGTATATGTGTAAAATTATAAATTGAACTAAATTTTATTATAGGATTAGCAAAAATCTCAAATTTTGTTTTCAGCTAAATTGAAAAGAATCACAATTTTAAATTCCAAATCACAAAATTTTATTTTGGCCTTATTTGAAAACTAATTGTAAATTTAATTTAAAATTTAAAATCCTTATTTTGTCTTTAATATTAAAATTTTAATAAAAATTTTGGAAAAAAATTCAAAATTTAAAATTTTAGAAGATAAATTATAATTTTAAATTTTATTTTGATCTAAATCTCAAAAATATTATAAAAATTTTCCAAATCATTATTAACCATATTTTTGAATTAATTTTTATTATTTCATAAATTTTAAAACCAAATTTGTAATTTTTTAAGATAAAATTTAGACTTATGTATAAGAATTCAAAATTTTGAACTTAATTATAATTTGCTCAAATATTGACTTAATTCGATATTTGTAAATATAAAGTTAATCTATATTTATCAATTGAGGATTTAATTAAGATTATCCAATTGGACTTAATTGAAATTTAAAAAAAAAATTAGGTTTTTCTGATTTCCCCATTTTCATGGCCGAAGTTTCTCCTTCCGCATGCAGCCACTGAAGCTGGACGCAGCACCTCCTGCTGGCAAGCTTTCAAGGCCCTAAATGCAACAGAGTCTGGTGGTGTAACCTTAATGCGTTATCGGAATTCATGGTGGCTTGCTGGTGTGGGATTGAAATTTAAATTCTTCATCGGGTTTGAGTTTGAATTTGACTTTGTATGAGTTTTTATTACGTACATGTTATATACAAAATTTACTGTTTACTGAATTACTTTAATCCTTTTAATTTACTTTAAACAAGTCATGATAATCCATACACCAAATCTTAATTTATACAATCAAAACACATAATAATTCATATAACCAAATTATGCATATATCCCAAATATTTATCAAAATAATTTTGATAAATTATGCATATATCCATAAAATTAAATCTAGAATAATAACATAAGGGTAGTTCCAATGCCACTTTTTGAATATTTTTAATTAATAAATTAAATTTATTATATCTTAAAAAATTACTCAATCAAATAATTAAAATAAAGAGTTAAAAAAACATTCTTAAAATTTATGCTTAATTTTTAAATTTGCAAAATTTTGCCTATAAATCTTTTAAGACTAATATAGAGATTGGAATTATATTCTATTAGTAGGATGATAAAATAATACCTTTTATGTTAGCTTTGAGAACCATAACCTTAGTGAGTATACAAAATTTTAAATCAATAGATAATTTATTCAACTTATTTTTATTTGACTTATATTAAAAGAAAAATAAAGTTGGATCTCTATACATATTAAATTTATATTTAATTAGATACATAAAAATTTAAATTACTTATATTAAACTTAATTATGATAAGCAGTTATATATAATTATTAATATATATTAACCCATATAATTTAATTAAAATCTTAACATTTACAACCTCTATACAATATTCGTTCCTCTGGGCATGTTGATTGTTGACTCTGGTTAATTGCTTGGAGCAACAGTCGACAACAGCAATCAGTTGAAAAGATAGCCCAGTGATTGGAGCTTCCTGGCCGTAACGATAGTGGTCTGAATTGCAAGGAAAAGCAACAAACAAAGGGAAGCGTCACATGGATTTTGGTAGATGTTTTGATGGCTTCTGTGAGTGCTCCAAATATGGGAATGGTTGGAATTTAGTATTTGGACTGTTCTGAGATGGGTGGAGGCTTTGATCGACAGTGTTGATGGTCCAATTTGTGTGGCAGTGGCTTCATTGTAACAGCTTGCAGAACCTCTCTTTCTTTAATTTAGTTTTTTCTTTGCTTTGGTATCATGTGCGTTCAACACTTCATTAAGCCTGTTTTTGTTTAAGAATTTGGAATCCTTTGTTGAAATTATACTTTTATCCTTCTCTAACTTTTTGCAAGGGGTTACACTTGAGGGGATTATTTCTCATTAACTTTTAAATCTCAGGAGACAAAAGTGTCGGATATCAGTCATTTCATCAAACCATTGGCATATTTGGCATTCTGCTTTAAACAATTATTGAAATGAAAAACTAAATTCTTACATTAAATAATCGATCTGCTAATTTTGTTATGAACATTAACTTCTGTAGTTAGTATTTTGTGATTAGTTACATCTTTCTCACAAATAAAGAAAAAGTAAAACGTAATAATAATAAAATGTGAAACAGAAGAAGAGAAAGTGGCATATATAAAGAAGAGATGAGATGGAGTAGGATGACAAAAATTGTGAAGATAAATAAATATAAAATAATATTAATTGATTCTAAAATATTTATAATGAAATTATGAAACATGATATGTATTTTAGTGTCATAAGAAAAAGTATAAAAATATAAATCCTTGCTCATATATTCTGATCTTTAATACGATTTAAAAAATTAAATTGATATAGAATCCGAATCCATTAAAACACAAGTTAAACATTTTAAGCATATTTGGTATTTCATAGAATAAGTTGAAAAAAAAAAAAAAAAATCAACTTGGACAAGGAATAGCAAGTCCAAGTTGATTGAGCCTCTTCTAATGAAAAGAAAAATAAATAGAGAAATCAGATCAACTTAAGAGACTCATATTAATTTTAAAAGAAGATTAATTTAATTTGTGTTTGTACTTAGAGGTTGAAATCGGATTAGAGGTACATGCGATTAAAACCTCAAAGGTGAAAAAAAATTACAAAAGATCAAAATTTTTTTATTTTGCCTTTCAACTATTTTTTTTATTAATACCAATTTTCTCAAAAATTCTTGCTCCTCCCTCCAGTATTTGGATGAAGTGCATGTGTGGAAACTCATTCAACCTTTATGAAGAACACACGCTCTTCATTTTACAACCACCCAACTTATTTTACACTATAATTAAGTTGCATGCAATTCAATTCATTAATTGAAATGATAATGCAGTGGGTATTTAATATGGATTCCCACAGAACCATGATCGCAGTGAGGACGGCAATATTGCTAATAACATTGTTGACGAGTAGTATTTGTGCATCGGCAGACATAGACTGCACCACCGTAACCGCATTGATCTCGTCGTGCTCCACCTACATCAGCGATGGTTCACCGGACCCAATTCCTGGTTCACTATGCTGTGAAGCCATGAACAGCCTTGACTTAATTTCTGAGTCTACAGGTAACAAACGGTCTGTTTGTAGATGTCTGATGGACCTCATTGCTACTTACCATCCTAATGCCACTGCTATTGCCACATTACCTGGATTCTGTGGAGTTTCTTTGGGCTTCATCGTCCATCCCAATACTGATTGCAGCTAGTAATACGATCTCTCTCTCATCTTTCAATATTGATCGCCTTGTTTTTAGGGTTTTACGTTCTTTTTGATATTAATATAAGAAATGTTTAAGTAATTATATTATAGTGTGTTTTAATGAATTTGAGTCTGACTTCCATTCGATTTAACATGACGATATGCAGCATCCCACTTACGTGAAGAAGATAAAGTAAAGAATAGCATGGCTGGTTGGGAGAACAAAGAACAAGAGTCTTCTCTTCAACTCCAATGGAGTAGCTTGCTACTGATAATTCATAATTGTACGTTTTTTTTAGAGGGAAGTGATAAAAAAAATTAATGCGTTCTCAAATATATACACATAATCAATAATTAATATTCATATATACTTTTATTTTACATCAAAATTTTTTTACTCCTATAAAAATATACTGTGTAACAATAATATGGCACTCTATTTAAACAGCATAAAAACTCTCTCTCTATACTAACTCCGCGTGCTTTGAATAATGAACTGATTGATGTCATTGTTATCCTTTGTGCTATCTTAATTAGTTTCGAAAAAGAGTACTGTTTTATGAGACTGTACGTTAAATCATTTACAAGTTATACACTCAGGCTTTTGGTTTTGCAATTCATAAATGCCCGTGTGTATGCATGTCTTGTGGTTAGTTTTAAAATTTGAACTTTTGATTTTAAATATAAGTCGTCGTTCAACATTGGATACCTACCTATTCGGGTTATCCTATCTCTTACAGCATTTCTTATTAGAAAACAAAACTGCTTTCTTAAAATGATATGATACGAAACCCACTTCCATACTTATTGCTTTACATAATCTATTTGATTTGATATCACGTGCTTGATTTACTGCATTCGGGGACCACGAATTGCCAAATTCAAATGAAACCTCTCTTTGTAACTGCTTGTTTCCCCTCCAAAATAGACGAAACAAGAACACGACAATTGTACCATCATACCCCATTTGATGTTCCTGGCCAGAAATGGACCGAATCTCACTGGCTTTCTCAGAGTCACTGTCTGGTTTTGTATTTTATATAAAGAGAGAGAGAGAGAGAGAGAATAGATACCATCATTCATCAATGTCCTTCAACTCTTTGGTTCTGTAACACAATCTCCTTTAAATTTCTTCTCATCAATATTATTCTTCTATATTATGACTTAACCCTCCTTGGACAGTTTTGGGTATCCAAGGTTTTGTCGTTAGTACCATTAATAAATCTTCTCTTTTGAGTTTTTAGTCGTCACTTCGTTATGTCGACACTTCGGACAAAAATGTTAGTGGAGGGCAACTGAAAATGCCAAGGATGGCCACCGCAAACAAATCCAAAGACTTTAATCTCCGTGAATGCACAGGGTGATTAGGATATCTGTACAATTTGCATTTGGTATGAATCTCGAGGTGGGAAAGTGGGAATCTTTAGTCTCTTTCAAAAAATTAACAAGGGGTTCATGAATCGTACTGTAATAATTTACCAAAAGTAAGGGATATTCATGTCTATTGTTTCCCCCTTACAAAAAGAGAGAGTTGATCTTGTTTGCCTCGTGTTTTAATTGCTGCAATCTCAGAAAGTTATAATAATGCTCACTTTTCAAGCATCAAATTATTTAACACTAGAAACGGATCTAAACGAGGGAATGCAGATCATATGTATAAAGGTTTTAGCAGTAAATACTAAAAAATTGCTGTCAACGTTCTGATGAAGAATATGTTTGATATTGAGGTGTTTATAGCTTTTAAAGACTGTGATATTGAAGTGTCTATAGCTTTTAAAATTAAGTAGAATTTCAATAGCCAAAAACAATAACCTTAAACTCTTATAAACAGCGCCCGGGCAGTTCTCACAGTTACTTGGAATGTTCAACCAGTGTTAGATAACTATCTTGATACAAACTATGTCACCTAGGAGACATGAGTACAAATACAATATATGCTGAAAATTGGCTTGAATTAGCGAAGAAAGTCTGGTCATCGTAACTACAAAACTCTTATCCATTTTTTAACGTTTTTAATATCAGCTGTATATGGACCAAATTTGTAATACAATAGTCACATAATTGCAACACTAGCAAGCTGCGACACACTTAAAAACTCATAAAAGCAACGGAAGAAAATAAAAGGGCGAAATGAGCAGAAAACTTCCTTCATCACCTTAAATTTGTATACACGAGTTTATTCAAGCGATCAGATACTGGAAAAGCTCCGTTCCTGAATTCAGCGAGCTGAGTGAAATCTCTTTCTGAGATAATGCTCCCATCCCAAAACCCTTGAGCAGACCTCCTGGTTGAACCATATCTCTCAAACTCAAGCCTTTGCCTTGGGGCACTTTGGGATCTAACCTTAGCTTGTGATGATTCGGTGTTAGCCATATAATTTGGGTAAGCTGAATATCCAGTGAAGTAGCCCCAGGCACACTCACTCCTCGTGGGCGTGAAAGGACCTCTTCTTCCACTACTTCCGGGTCTATATGATGCAGAAGACAATTGTGGGCTGTTATCAGCAGCCCGGGAAGCTGCTTCACCTTTTCCAACAGGAAGTTTTAGAGAGCTTAGTGATAAAACCTCCCCAGAAGACACGCTTGATATTGGATTCAGAAGTTTTGTTGATAATTTTGATGGAGAGTCGATTGGCTTATAGCTATGGTTGTAACAATCACTATGCTGTGAGGTTCGAAAGGTTCTACTATATTGTTGTGGGTTCAAGTGAGGCTTCCATGTATCCACTTCCAAGATCTTGTCACCTTTTTCTTCATCCATACGTCCAGTTTTAAGCTGATTTGCTCCCTGGTTGTTCCATACACTTTCTTCCATCCAACGATCTAACCAATTTGAACCCAACTGAGCTTGGTCTTGGTCAATGATATGCTTGAAATTTGAATTAGAACCGCATCTCTGCAAGCATTTAAAAAGAAAAGAACCATTACAATTATGTTGCATATTACTGAAGGAAATTCTGGAATTTAATGGAATTCTAATAGTATTTCTCTCGGTACTTAAAAATTTACAAAACCATGCTTTTTTTTCAATCTAACATTCTCACTGTTATAAAGATATATATGAAAAGTTTAAATTAGCTTTATTTCTTATTATTACTACTTGACACAGAACTAACACTCACAATTCAAAATTCAATTGATTCCTGAATAAGAAAGATATACGATAGTAAAATCAAGGGGGTACCTTCAGGATTGAGGGCCCATCAAATAATGTAGTATGAGAACGAAATTGTTCTGCCTTTTTAGGACTTCCAGAAATCTGCAAGTATGGGGTCAAATTACTCGTGCTGCTCAATAATTCAGTAGAATTATTGATAAAAAAATACTTTTATATTACACTTGGTTGAATAATACAATTTTTGAGAGATTAAAATAGTATCCTAGTCAAACTATGGAATTGGCCCAGCAAATTCATGACTAGTTTGATAATGTAAAAAACAGTCTATTTGTCCCTTTATATTCTCGAAATCAAGGGACACAGAATATAAAATTCAGAACTTTATTAGGTTTAAGTAGAACCTATATCCACTTATGCTTCCTAGGTTAAATGAGCATTAGCCAGGCCCAATTTTTGACTTACATCTAATAGCTGACCACTGGTTTCACTGAAAAACTTAAGTAGAAAGAGGAAATTTTCCTTGACATGGCACCAAATTGGAACAGAAACAATGACCAATATGAACCCACTACCAACTTGCAAAAATATTTGTGGCTTTGGAAATCACTCAAAGCAAGCTCACAATAACAGCCACACTCACTAATTACAGCAACAATTGGTTTTAAATTTCGATAACAACTACTGAACATGGCTCAGAGCAGATGGTGCACTTTTTCTAAGCCCCATGCCTTTTTTGAAATTCAATTTGCAAAGACATCTACCTTTATCGTACATAAAGACAGGGAACATGAACATAATTGGGTAAATTCAGATTGTTGTCCCTTAAAAAAAGTTCAGCAGTTCACCATGCATGTGTATTGAGAATTGTGTGTAATGATCAGCTTAGGTAGCGCTAAACTTCAGATTACCTTTAAATCACGGTTATGGATGGACAGAGAACCAAATAGGTAAACCAAGCTGGAAATAGAAAAAGGTAAGAATATGTATAAATGCTTACAGTGGTGCGAGAAAGGGAAGACTTGCTGCTAGAACGCGAGGATTCTGTCATGTGAGTCCGACTAGCTCGTGCCCGTGCCTGCACCTTCACTAAAGTTTGCATGCGCTTTAGCATGTCTGCTGTCTGCTTCCTGACAATGTGACCTCTTACTAGTGCTTGAAGTTTCACCAATGCTTTTAGTGCCTTCAGTGCCCTCCTTGCCTTAAAAATCACCATAAAAAATCATTGCGTCAGATGTTTTGACTAATAAAACTATACAATTTAAATTAAATAGGCAGCAGAATAATCAAAAACCTACTCACTCAAGAACATGAAACTTTCTTTGTCTAAAAGCAAGTACTCAGAATAATAATTACCGAGCATAAAGTTTTGGTGGCACGGGGATCAAGAAGACCAAGTATGTACCAGATTTGTGTATAATTCAAAAGGGAGAGAAACATGGGGCAATCATTATCTCTCACTCATACCTAACATTAAAACAAGGGCCTAAAGAAAAAATAAAAATGATGAATCTCTAACCTGAGCATAACTTTTAAATCCATTAATCGTTAAAATTTTAAACTGGGATGGAGGGGTAACTGAAGACAGAGAAATGATAAACCTTTTTTATTCTTGCTTCATTAACCACAATCGCATACTTCGAGAATGCGTACAACAACTTAGTTGTTCTAAATTCAACTGAAAGTTCCAAGACAATGTTCCCACACAAAAGTTTAGATGATTAGGTGAATAATTATTCGGTACATGACAATTTGAATTCGACTCTGGCATCTTTCACATGGGAAAAATTCTATAAATTCAGCATGCATGGTTAAAAATACTCGAGATGTTTTTCCATATTTTTTCGGGGCGGTGCAAATATTTTGTTGCTATAAAAACCAGTCTGAAGGTTGGAGACAAATACAAGTCTAACGACCCAAAAAAACAAGACACAGCACTCTGTTTCTGGTCAAACAGTCTGTTCAAATTTCACATGACGCGGACACGTCATCATCCAACACTATTGATCAACATCTCCGTGATGGTAATGAAGTCGTATCCAGGCACGTCATCAGGATTAATCACTAATAATATACTAATAGTAATACTCAAGTCAAAGTACAAAAATAAGCTCACGCGCCTTGCAGAGAAGCGAGGGTTTGGTCTCACAGAGCACGTGCGACAACATTGCACGTACAAACCCAAAATTTGAAATAAATTGAACCAAAGAAAACAGTAAACGCCGTGGATAAGAGGGAATCGGAGTTTCGCGTAATGGCGAAATCAACCACCACCAACTTGTGTCGGCGCTCCTTTGTGAGCAGGGCTATCATACTGTTGCTTCTTGTTTTTTCTTCCGTTGTTTTCTTTCGTTTTTAATTTTTTTTGAGTTTCATGTTTAAGAGAAAAAAATCTCGGGACCATTTCCCTCACAAGTAAAAATCAATACAGACCATTGCTCTGATTTCAACTGATGAAAATAAAAAGGCTGCAACGAGTCTTTAACTGTGAAAGTGAAGAACCAATCGTTTACAGATCATTTGCATCTTTCTTGGAAACACCAGATAACAATCAGTTCTATTCTGCTAGATCTCAAATACTGCTTTCTTCAAAGAACTAAGGCGGTAATCTAAAATTTTATAAATTTAATTTTGAAAAACTGATTATGAAATGAAAAAAAAAGATCAAATTTTGACATGGGTTTGACATTAGAGTGTTAATCTTGAATCTTAGAAAATGGGACCGAGAAAGAAAAGGCAATAGTCCCCCAAATTCAAATTTGACACTGTGTTCTTTTCCTGTGTTTTCTTAGGAAAGAAAGAAACAAACAAATCGACCACTGAAACGGAAAGGAAAAACCAGATCAAACATTCAAGGGGTATTCGTGTAAGCGAGAGGAAAGCTTTGCATGTAGCTAAGTACTAGTAAACGATTAAGTCACTGACCAGATAACCTCGAAATGCGGACTGTATCTTGACCGCTGCAAGTTCCTGCAACCATCTTTGTCGGCTAATGTGAGCGGTGGCAGCAATAACACCCCCATCACCACTAGCACTTGTCAATCTCACAACCTGTGCAGCCGCATGAGCAGCGGCAAGCGCAGCCTCCGCCACGGCGGCAGTGGCCGCTGCAACGGCTATCGCATGCTTGTTGGCATCCAAATTTCCATTGAACGAAGTGGAGGACGCGTCACGCTTGTTGGTTTGAGATGGCGTAGCATCATCGGACGATCTAGAGAAGCTCCACCTTTTCTTCTCCTTGGATGAGGAATATTGGCCGGCCTTTTTGGCACCAAAAAGTCTCCGGAGAAAGCCCATTTTTCATTGCCCAAAATTTACAATTGAATGATACGCATCGTTTCCAAGTTCTAACTCAGAAGCATGTATTCTATGCAGCGAGAAACTGACGACAAGAGGAGAGGACGAAACTGATACCTGAAAACTGAGTGTTATCTAGCGAAGCGAAAGGATGTTGCAGTGTATGATAGGGAAGGAATTTCGTTTTAATCCCTAATTGTTTATAAAATTATAGATTGGTCAATATGTTTGATACTTGTCACGAACATCCTCAATATTTCACCATTTATCTCGTTTTAATTTTTCTTATCTTGATAATTTCATATTAATGATTGTCATTAAAAAAAGTTCTTTTCATTCTCTTAATAAATTAGATAGAAATAATTTTTAATGAAAATTTTAACATATTTAAACATTTTTTAACTCTATTTGTAATAGTTTATCTGCATGTGAAAAAAAAAAAAAAAAAGTTTAATGATATGTGTTACAAATTAAATAAATTATTTTGTAATAATTTATTAGTTGTGACTGTAGACAAAAGAGATTCCATTTTTACCATTATATGAATTTAACATAATTTCGTTTTGCAACTAAATTCAGACAAAATTGAAATAGTTTTAAGCTGGATTTTCAGAAATTTAGAAATAAAATCATGTAAAAGATTTTCAAATAAAATGTAATTTGAAAAAGAACAGGGACTAATTTAGAATTCTACCAGGCGATCGATGCAAGGGTGGAGAGCAGGGTATGCAGACGCGTTTTTCAGAAATTGTTAAACACTCGCGGCATCAACATTTTTGGATGGGATCATTTTTCAATTCCAACCGTCCAAACCAAAAATTTTTAAATTGATATATTTTTTTAATTATTATTAATAATTTAAATTCTGAAATAAATTAAATTAAAATCTCCAAACTAAATCAATTAACTAAAAAAATCTATTGATCGATTGTTTTGGATATATCAATTGATCAATAGTAATGTTCGATCGATTAAATAGACTTATAATGAGTCAAATTAGGGCAAAATTTGGTTAATTGACAATGTTCATTTGGTGGATTGAATTTATTAAATTTAACTATAAAGCTTAAATTGCGAATTTAAATTAGATTAATTTATAATAATTATTAAATTATCTTAATAATAAATTATTACGCCAATCCATTTTAAATTTTTTCTCCAACAAATACCCTCTTACTGTATATTTCATTGTTATGGCTAACTGATCCTGACGTGAATTTGCAACGACCCACAGTGACTCGAGACTTTTAGTTCTTGAGTTTTAATGTAATCTATCACTAAGGACAAAATTTAAGAATTTCCAATGAAATCTTATTGTTAATTTATATAAACTATTAGTACACAAAAGTTTCCTTCTATTATTTTAATGTTGGTAGTTGCCAACTAAATAATTATGTTGTAGGTTGTTAATTGGTCCCAATTTATAAAATGTTTAGAATTGGTACCAAAAGTTGCGAAATTTGCATTCAACTTGCATTGAAATTAAAGAAAAGTGGAAACTAGATTATTATGTTGTGAGTTCCAATTAATAAAATTATAATTTCTTACATTATAAAAAAGAAAAAAAAAGACATATTTAGCATGTCTGAGACTTTTTGCAAAATTGAAACCATCTTTGCAAAATGGGTATAATAAGATTACATTTACTTAATTGGACAAAAGAAAATCTTGGGCTCTATTCATATCACTTCTATAAACTTCCATTTAGTTTTACATTTCAATGAGGTTACATGCTTTGTTGTTATGACATTAAAAATTAAATCCCTAAAAAATCCCATGAATATCCAAATGCAACGGTACGTGGTTAATTATTTTATGCCATGGTTTTATTCCCTTTGCATTGGGTTAGTGTCACATTTTTGTGGTGGGGGCTGTTAGTTGTATGGTTGGAGAGAGGGACCTATGCATTTAAATCGGACAACATAAGGTTTGGACCCCTACCCCTTCCGTTTATAATATATATTATCGTTATAATAATGAAAAATCATCACATAACTTTTTAATGTTTTTAATTTTATTAAATAGATGGATAAAATTATAAAATAATCAATTACCTCCCTTTAAATTATTAATAGACTTCACAAAATTTTATAAATGATTCTTTATGCAATTATTTCTTTAAAAATCCTAAATAAATTAGTTAATCATTAACTTTAATTGCCCTAAATACACTACTCATTTGAAATTATTGGGTTGATATGGGGATGTAGCCAATAATTTTTTTTTTAATATATAATTTTTGAAAAAAATATCAAAATAAAAATGCATAAATTAAAAAATTATTTCTGTTAATTTTTAAAATATATTATTTATGATAATTTTTTATTTAAATTAAACTTTAAATATTAAAAATTTTCAAAAAAAAAATATGAAACTTACTTATTTCATTTTGTATTATAAAGAATATAAAAATAAAAATAAAAAAATTTGTGATTTAGGATGATGAGGGTTAATGGATATCTAATTTATTAAGGGGCTTTAAAATTTGCTTAATCGACAAAAATATCATTGTAAAAGTTTTTTCAAGTTAACTAATGATCAAGAGGAAGTAAGCGATATTTTTTAATTATAATTATTTATTTCAAAAATTAAAAATTTTAAGGAGATAATTGATAATCTATATGTTAATGGTATAGCCATAGCGTTCAGTTGACTACCCAAGTATTAATTTTCGATTTAAAATATGCATTATTTTGTCAACTGCCCGATTGCATCAATAATTGGTTGAATACCTTCAGCCTTTTGCTAATTGGATGAATAATTGAGCTATTGTTGCCAGTGCCCGTATCATCCCAGTCAGAGTTGTCACTTCAACCAGAACTTTGCCGACAAATAATCTCACAAGAGCTCTAAATTATTTTTTAAAAGGATTATTAACCTATTTGAAAGTAGAATTAAAAAATTATTTTATAAATTTTTAAATTAAGTAAGATCTCACCTTTTTTTATATATATATATTAATGTTCAATATTTAGTGTTTTATGTTACATTAGTTACACTTCAAAGTTACACAACTTTTAATTGTAAACATAATTTTAATTAATTTTGAAAATATGTAATAATTTTTAATATTTTAATTAAAAATATATTTGAAATTAAGATGCTATAATTTTAAAACTATAATTATTGTGGATTCAAATATGTGATACATATGAAAAAGTAAGTAGGTTCAACTGAAATTATTATTTAATAAATATTTCCTTTTACCTTTTACTTCAAAATGAATTAAGTAGAAGCATGCACTACCTCACATGCCTCCGAGAGATATGTTGTAATACTAGATATAATTATAATAATAATATTCAAGTTAAGAAGAAAACTACTTAATTTATATTTACATAGAGAGTGATG
>JAWDEX010179288.1:0-14404 GCA_035221805.1 Trichilia hirta | reverse complement strand
AGAGCCTCTTTACAGCTATTTCTTGACCTCCTGGAAACTTGCCCTGAAAGCACGACTGTTACAAGGATGACGTACTAATGACTAGAAACAAGTTGAAAGGAACTCTAAAATATTTTGTGGTTATTACCTTGTAAACAGGCCCAAAACCACCTTTTCCAAGCATGTTTGCCTCTGAGAAATTATCTGTAGCAGCCATTATGCTTTCAAAATCAAAGAAAGGCAAGTCTATACCCTTTTTATCTTCTTCTTTGAATTGGTTCGAGTCGACCATGTCTTTGACATGCCCCTCACTGTCATGAAAGCGAATTGCCACATTTGGTCCATGGATCCTCATTTCTTCTGAATTAAAAACATCGATTGTCAAAACTCAGCTCATTGTTAACGTTGTTTAATTCTGGTTTGTTGTTATAAAGTAGGATGGGCATTGTGCATACTAGGTACCTTGATTTGTGAACTTTTCACTTCGGTTATAAAAATAAATAACGGCGCAAAATAGAATAAGTACATTAGCAGTAGTCACTCCAACAATCAGAGCCAATCGCTTTTTTCTTCCATTTAATGCTTCATCTGGCAGTTGCTTAGTCGAACTCCCTCCTAGCGAATTGTTAGTGCTTTCTGCAAGAATGCATAGCAGTCTCACTAAAAGCAGCAATGCGACACAATGTTCTTTGCACAAGTGAAAATGGCAAAGTCCAACCATACAACGGAAATAAACTCAAAATTAAAACAATTTTTTTCATTATTTTTGCAATCAAAATCTTTATGTTGTTGAACAAAATAGTGTATCATATATGGTTCCATTTAAATTAGAATTGAGTTAGTATGGTAGTTTTATACATAAACAACTAGTAGATAAAAGACATTTCATTATTTTTCCCAAAATAGTTAGTGGTACCTAAATTACAGTACACCACGTGGGCATAGAGGTCGGGGCCTTCAGTAGAAAAATTTTTCTGAAGATCGTAGAGCGCCTTTGTCCAAATCCAACACGTTCCGGCAGCACCACTTGGATTGTCTCTTCGTTCTGATTCTTCAAATGAATATGCCCGACACTGGCAAGAGCTCTTACGGCACTCTTTCGAGCATTCTGACTCATTGGCGGCCGGTATACGTGGTAAGTCACTGGTGCTCACTCTCATTTTCTTGAATGGTAAGAACGTGTCATTTTCCCCACGCGATACAAATTTGCTTCTGCACCCATCTGAAAAATCTCCAGATTTCCATTTTTCAGGTGACAGAGGTTCAAAGCTTGGCAAACAATTGCACTCCTGCTCGGATCTACTATTACAGATACCAAAATTTCCGCAATACTGAAACAAGCTGCAGTTATCTCTTGGCTCGGACCAAATCAAAGCCCAGTGCTTCTCTTTATTTTCTCTCCAAAGCTGTGTCTGTCCTGTGAAATTCATGACGAGCCTCGTACTTGAATAGTCTATATTTGGCCCTAACTTCGTACTTGAATGGTTAACTTTTGACCATGACTTATTAGAGATGGAATTCCTTTTTGGGTCAGTAGTCCCGCTATAATTTGATAACAAGTAAATCATTTCAGGGCTTATATAGTCCGAGTCCGCATTTCTCCAATACGGGAAAAATGGGTTCTTCAAAATCTCGAATTGATTACCTCCCTGATCCCTGATCTTAAAAGTGAAATTCCCGCTTCTTGGATCTTTCTGACCATTCCAAGAAGTCAGCTCTAGATTTCCATCCATCTTCATACCAGGGAGAAATGTATCAGTTGGGTTTTCAAAACTCTGCCATAGATACACTGTTGCCGATTCATTATCTCTGATCAGAACCATGTTTCCATTATCCATGAGCTTTGCTACCGGAGATTTTGAGCTTCCAACTGTGGTTGTAAAGTATGTCTTTCCTCTCTTATCTGATAAAATGATCTGGCCATCGGCAATAGCTAGAACTCCACTTCGATGAGGAATCGGACGGTCTCGATTGCCAACCCATACAAATATTTGTGGAGTCGATTTGTAATACCATATTCCTACATATCTGTTGAACATCCCAGAGTTTTGTGGGAAGGAAAAGAAGCCCAGTTCAAATCTTTCCCCGTCTGAGACAAGAGTTTCTCCATGAGGACCATCACTAAGAGGATTGCCTACTGTTATGGTATCTCTGGCTGAGCACTGAAGAAGGAACAAGGATGATAAGATTGTATAAATAAGGATTAATATTGTAGATGATAGGTGATATTCAGACCATCCGGTGATGATTCTTCTCTTTCCCATTTGAAATAATTCAACCACGATTTTCTTCTTCTTTGAAGTATTGGACATAGTAACTATTCACATCTATCCTCTGCTACACTTCGTCGTTGACTCATTGTCTCATTCACTAGACTTGCATATAGTTTTACAAGTAAAATTTAGTGTTGCATGGTCTTGTTTAGAATTTCTTTTTTGATACTATCTTCAAAAGCGACACGAGAACAGCAATATCTTTGTATGAATGGTCAGGCTTTAAGTCTTTAAGAGAAGTAAGGTTAATTTCGTCCAAAACATACGTATTAAAGAGAAGTAATGATGATAATAATAATAATAATAATAAATGTAATAAGTGCTCTTTCAAAAAAATTATTTCTTATAAAATAACAGTAATTTTTCTTTTTTTTTTTTTTTTTAAATAGACAAAATATCTTTTTTTAGGTGTTTTTGTTGTTAATCAAAATTATTTTTGGTTACTATTACTATAAAAAAATAAATAGTTTTAATTATTTTGAAAAATTTATTTATATTTAATATATAATTTTTTTTTTTTTTTTTTTGTATGAATGGACTGGATAAGAGGAACACGGTTGTATGAATGATCAGGCTTTAAGTCTTTTAAGATTAAGTCAAGGTCGTTTGAAAGAAACATAATTATGATATGGTTTAAAAAAATGTATATTTTAAGAATTTTTTTCCTCATGTTTGTGAAAGCAATAGATAGAACGTATTTCTTCTTTTCTAAAATAATATATTTTCCATTTGCTAGCAAATAATTTTAATAATTAATTTGTTTTAATAAAAATAAATATTGCAATATTCAGAATAATATTATTTTACGTTCTTATTAAAATTATTAGTTTACAAAGATAATAATAATAATAATAATAATAATAATAATAATAATAATAATAATAATAATGATGATGATGATGATGTTGATGATAATAAATGAAGAAGCCAACAATTAGAGTATGTTTCTTCTTTTTTTTCTTTGTCTTAATATTTAAATTTATCTATTTAAAGTAATTAAAATTATTTATTTTTTAATTTAAAAGGACTTTTTGCTTAATGACAAAAAGTAATTTTTTTTTAATGCTCTTAAAAATATAAAAGAGTTTATGAATATATTCAGAAAAATATCTTTACCTATTTAATTTATTTACATATTACCTATTTAAAAAATCACCAATTTCTTTTTTATTTTTCAAACATGCATACCTTTTTCATTAGAAATTACATAACTTAAAAAATTTAACATAAAAAATAATATAATTTTATTTTTTATTATTTTATTTTATTTAAATTTATCAAGTTATCTAATAAATTAAAAATATATATTTATTAATATAAGTAACTATGACAAAATTCAAAATTTTTATGATTTATTCAACATGTAAAATTATAAGAATATAGAAATAAAAGTAATAACTACCTTTTTTTTTTTTTTTTTGGGTACTCCTTCGTTTATTGATTTTCTGCATTACATTAATTGAAGAAATAATGCAAAGGTACCCCCACAAATTAAATCAATAGAAAATGGATAAATAAATAATTATTATATTTATTGAAATATATGATGAATATACAAATTTATTTATATGAATAAATTTAACATAAAATAAAAATATTTAATATAATATATGATAATAATTAGACCTAATAGATAATAATGCGATAATATATAACATAAGATAATAATAAAATTTAATAGATAATAATAAATTTCAAAGACAGTTTTAACATTTTTTCAAGCTCATGGCAGCTGAATATCTGCTAGCTGAAGTTTGGAAATGAAAGCATGAAACGTGCACGCAAGTTCCCGGGCATGTCTGCATTTCACGGAGATTTCTGGTGGCTTAGGCTTTTTCGGTACCTTTGATTCTGTTATGGCCTTGGACCTGATTGTGGGCGTGTGCTTCGACTTAACAGTCGACATGTGTAGCTAAAGCCCATTGTAGTTGAGCCTAGTGATTCAAAAACTTCAACTTATTCAACACAGATGTCATGTGAATCAATTATGAGTAACAAGTCCGATGCAGCAATCCAATAAAATCCTAAAGCGAATTTTCCTAATTTTCCGGGAGACTTCTATGTTTTGGCTCCAAGAGTCATTGTTTGCTGTGGTTCTTCCGTGTTTATCTAGTGTACTTAGGAATTTGCTCAAGCTCATTTAAAATCTTCAAGAAACCAACTTAGCTATGTAGCCCCAAAAATTAATTTCAAATACTACAGATGGTAATCATGTTCCGAGTTTACAAGCAGAAAATTGGAGAGCAAAGCATAATTTCCTACCTAGAAGCCATTTAAGATAGCATTGATTCCAATGATCTCGGCAGGAAGGAGTCAAGAATATCTTCGGACAACAAATTCCCTTTTGGGGTCGAAGTTCTTGAAAGAAGATAGCATAACTACATATCAGTAATGAAATGAAAATTTCATCTGGGTAAACAAAATTTAGCATTATGAACATTGCACATGAACTATCAAAAACTGACGTTGGAAGAAAAACATGCTTGGCATTTTTCTTATACCTTGACGGGAATAATGAAAAGGCATACCTATACCATCTACGTAAAAAGGGTTAAGATCTAAAAGCAGTAAAAATGGTGTCGTTCCTCGTATAGGAATTCTTTTAAGGCCTTCTCCTGCATGTGAAAGCATATTGTAAATTCACATACAATCCTGATATGGAAAATTGCCAAACAGGGATTCACAAAAATGGAACAAGGAAATTAACAAGTACATTATTTAAGAACAAAGAAAACAATCTGAGCAAGAGACCAAACAAGTTTTATACACATATCACAACTGCGTATCAAAATGAAAATGACCTCTTATACTCTTATGAATGATAAATAAAACAACAAACTTGGTCTTCACAAGGAACCTGGTCTCACCCTTGTGAAGGTAAAGTGATGAAAACTTTGATATTCTCTAGAGGATGACCATTAACACATTTTGCAAGACGAATGCCATAAGGGTCTTCCATCCACGCGTCTTTAGGAATTTCCATTTTTAAGGATATCGTGAACGCCGAGGAGTGAATCTATAATATTTGAAAACAATGGTTAAACATCAAACATATTGGCAAATACACCCAAAGCATGCAAAAAGAGAAGACTCAAATGAACATGCAACAAGGAAATATTTCAATTCAAATACAACTCACTCCTTTATCAGTTCGGCTATTTCTAGCCAACACAATTTATGCAAATCTCCACAATTACTATTATGGATTCCACCCACCTTATAAATTGCAGTCTCCATACCGCAAAAATATTCACATAAAATATCTATATTTAAATTTCAAATAACCAGAAGTTATACTCGCCAGTAACAAAGAGTAGAATAGGATTAAAGAACAAACTGAATATGAATGTTCATCCCTATGAATTTGCAGACCTGAAACAGAAACCATAAATTATTTTTCTTTCTAACAAATGAGGGGAAATGAAAATAGGAAAATAAAAATTAACGGACCTCTGTAATCTTTTTACCCACGTAGCCAACATGCACGACAGCTTTCTTTTTCCTGGTAGTTTCCATTTTGGCGGTTGAAGATGGAGCCAGAGTGAGAGCGAGAAAGAGAAAGGAGTTCAAGGGGTCTAAGTGTGAAAGTAAAAATCTTTAATTGTCTCTATCTCTTTCCTATAAATATTGGAAAAAATATTTGAGGAAGAAATCGAAGCTTTTATCTTCTTTCAATAATAGTAAAGGCAAAACTTTAAAACATAGAAACTGAGATAAGCTAGCCTTAGTGAATCCATTGGAAAGACCAGCAACTTCCTTCAGAAGTGCCTTTGAAATCTTAAGTTATTATTTTAGATTAGTCATCAGGTCTAACAGTTTCTAGTATGCAAAGTTTCTTAAAATACAAAAATTAAGTTTTGCATGTAAAGATTTAGAAATTGAAATAATATAGATACAATTAAAATTTTTTACAAAATCATACCTTGTATTGTAACTTGCCACTTCTAGGTTCGATATTTCTGAAGTATTAGAAAACTAAATTAAGATTTCTTTTAAAGAGTGATGCCCTTATCTTTATCTTCCTTTCTTTAGCTTTACGTGAATTTAATCAAACAACCTTTGATTGAATCAGGTTTTCAACTAAAATCTTTAGAATATAAAAGTGAGAGGAATGTAAGGGGGAAAATGGTCATCTTATTTTTTGAGACCATAATCACTCATAGGAAAATAGCTTCTTAAAAAAGTTTTCTTCAACTTCCTAAAGAAGTGGTTCAAACCGTTTTAGAGAAGCCGTTGACTACTTCTTAGAAAAGTTGTCTTAAAGCTTCTTGGAGAAGCTTTTCCCAAGCTTCCTGTAAAAACTTTTCCAAAAATTCTTAGAGAAGCTAAATCCAATACATATTTTTCAATTTAATTAATAATTTATTAAATAAATAATTCTAAAAAATATGATGTCAAATGTGTGATTAATATAGATACACATCTCACCTTACATTTGTTAAAAAGGTGTAAAGCTAAGATTACGCTGCTTGTTAACATTTTATTTGCTACAATGAAATGTTTAACTATAATCACTTATGTCATATATAAGTTTAGATTAATTATAATAATAAAATTTACTTAATATATTTAAGTGATGCATAATACAAGTAGAAAAAATTCAAGGCAATTAATAGTAAGACTTCATAGGTTCACCGTAAAGTAGGTAGTAGACTATATTACTAAATTAAACTCTTAAATTCTTTTTATTTAATTAATCTTTGATAAGATTAATTAAATATATTTACAGAACAATATTGACATCTTATCATGCAATACAGCCCCCGAATTATAATAAAGTATAAAGATTCAACAAATGAATCTTTCTATCATTAGTTACTATGTAATTTAATCCTTCTGTCACACAATACTCCGATCAAATCAGAGACATGTTATTATCAGCAAATTCTTTTAAATTTGATACTATATATAATAAATAACAGATAATAACTCTATTATATATCATTATCGAGAGCACACTTCTCAATCATACATAATAGATTATCCTAGATGAGAATTTCATGAGTCAACTCTGAATTATTTACATAGAGCATACTACATCAAATATTAAGGTTGGTTGATCCTTATTTAAATATTCATACAAATTTTTAAATGTCTTATCATACCCAATAATTACCTATCATCAGCCTAACTTTAGATTTGCTTGAGTAGTTTTAAAGTGTGATGATTCATCTATAAAATAACTATGATATTATTGTTAAGTCTAAGAATTATTTATATAACTAATATGATGATTGTTTAATTCACAATTAAGTGTAACTAGCATTTGAACATATGGTATGAGTTTATTTCATGAACTCATACTTAATCAATAAGTACTTAGATATTTGTTTTAGTATCACCATATAAGTAATCTATGAGATCAATTACTCTTTATTATACGTAGATTAAGTGTAGTGTATAGTAGTCTATCTAACACTATAAATGCCCTAATTCATAGTTCTATAACTAAAAATGTTTTAAAATGATACTATTAACATACAGTCTCATAAATATTATCTTATCATAATAATGTATAATACATATATTTTATAGACTTTATCATAATATATAAATCAAGCATATATATAAATATGATAACAAATAATTTAATATAAGATATTTATTTTATTAATCATAAAATTTACTAGAGATCTATAAAATTCAATCACAAATTGTATCATTTTTGACTTTTAGGACATATATTTCTTTCATTCTCCTACTTGCACTCAAAGCCAACTACCTCTATGACGAAGACCTATTTTTATAAACTATTCTTTATGCATCTTCTGAGATAAGACTTTGATAAATAGATTGGTAATATTTTAATTTAAAGGAGCTTTTCTAATTTAGATGTCTCCGTGAACTACAATCTCATGAATAATGTTGAATTTTTAGTGAAACCTAAGTTCCTTGGCTTATGCTATAGCTTTATTATTATCACAATATAATAAAATTAGATTAACAATGGTTAGAACTATACCAAGTTCAGTAATAAACTCTTTTATCCAAATACCATCTGTAGTAACTTTTAAAGTTGCCATATATTTCGCTTCCATAGTGCAATCCGTAGCAACTTTCTATTTAGAGTACTTTCAATTCACTACTCTACCATTCAAAGTAAACACATGTCCTAAAGTTGATATGCTATCATATTCATCTAAATAATAACTTGAGTTAGCATAACCTATAGCACTAAGTCATGTCCTTCATATATTAAAAATAATTCCTTAGTCCTTTTTGTTGTCCTAGATAATATCACCTAAGAGAGGGGTAAATTGGTTGAAATGGTGTTTTTGAAGAATTTGAGATTTTTAAATTTGATAACTTGCAACAAATCATGTAGCTTAAAATTTTATTGAAGACTTAGCTGGCACAAAGGGTAATGAAGAAAAGCAAAAAAAATAGAGAACATACGAAGTTTTATAGTGGTTTGGCAATGTGTCAATGTCCACTCTTGTCGGTTTATTTCCTTGCATTAAGAAACCCACTAGCACTTTTAGTTTTCACATGTCAAGAGTAACTCAAATACATTTTCTTCTTTTTATCAGGTAAAGAGCAACCCTTACAGATCTTACTTTATCTAGGTGAAGAATAACCTCAATACTTCTTTCTTTAATTAGGTGAAAAGTAATCCAAAAATAAAATTGAAATAATAAAAAAATTACAAAGAAACTCTGACAAGAGTAGATTTACAAGAAAGTACAGAATTTTCTCTCCCTAAAATATAGACATTGAGTTGCAGAGAATTTTTTTAGAGTACTTTTTTTAATAATTTTGAATGTTCTTCACTAATTATTCTCTTTTTGTTCTCATATGTTAATTTTCTTCAGAAATGTTATAATTTATTATACTAAAATGTCTGTCTTATAAGCTTTTACAACATGTAAGGTTCTCAAATTGTGAAGTTAAGTATACATACCCAACGATCTAGCAAATGAATATATATATGGATATTTTAAAATTTTTAAGAAAACATATCTTATGTTCTTTTAATTCTAACACTTGGATTAAATCTTTTGAAGCTTTAGACTATCAAATTAGACATTTCTCTATCAAGTGATGCCCTTACCTTTCAATTCCCTTCTTTGGCTTTACAAGATTCAAGCAAAACTCCCTTTGATTGAATTAAGATTTCTAGCAAACTCTAGGTTGTAAAAAAAACTTGCAATCCAATTTCAACTCTTGAAATTAATTATTCAAGTATGTAGATCATATTTAGACACCTTGAAAAATACTTTTTAAGTGATTAAAAAGATGAAAACTTGATTACACTTTGGCTATATGAGAAAAAATGTCCAAGGAAGAAGAAAAATGGTTATGAAACTATTTTATTTTTTAATTTTTAAATAAAAATAATTATTAAATTCTTTTATATATTTTTTTATTTAATTAATATTAATTAAATTAAAATACTTGAAAAATATTAAGCTAACTGTGTGATCCAAAATGAGACACATCTCGTGCATTAAATATTGGAGATATACCCTAAAACTAATTGTGTAATATAGTTCAGAAATTTTTTCTTATTGTATGTATATTTTAGAATTAGTTATAAAGTTATTTATAATTAATTTAATGGCATTTATTTTGTCTTGCATCTTTCTCAATTGTTATTATTTTTTTTGTTATTGCAAGATGTGTTCCTATGATATATTATGTATAAATACTCTATCTATAATAGGTTATAAATATGAGGAATAGTCTTTAATTTAATTATATCTAAATAAATTTTCACTTGAAATAATATTATGAAGGACAATAATATTGTATGACTTGCATATTTTATTGCTGCCAAGGATTAGTATTTGATACTAATAATTAGGTGTCGAGTCTTATGTCATAAAAGCATCAAAATAGGTATTATGTTGGTGAACGTATTACTAAATGTGACCAAACATGACAAATTACATAGATGATTATCTACAGTCAATGATACATTGCACAGTCGTACAAGTATACCATTAGTCTTTTGACCTGAGGTATCATAGTTTCTCTCTATAATGAGACATATCGTTCACTTGTGTATATTGTATTGGGCTAGCCATACCTGATGAAAGAAGCTTGATGGCAATTTGTTCTTATTGTATGAGGATAGGTAATGATCAAGAAAGAATCTACTGGTTTAGATAATTAAGCTTAAGATCTTAAGGAGGAATATCATTTACGGGAGTTAAATCTCTGACCAAAGTATGTATATTAGAAAACCTATTTTGAGAATATACAAATCCCGTACATGATACATGTTCCTAATCCTATGATTGAGTTAGGAGTTTGACGAATCCATGACCCGTACTCAATCGAGAGTCGACAGTAGAGGGACTTCACTATATAGATATACGACTTTATGGGTTCATTCAGAATCATTATTCTTTGTGTCTAGGGCCCATGACATCTTGCTAGAGGACACTCATGATCATTAAAAATTTGGAATATAATGTGTTATATTGAAGTGTGCAAAATATTCGTATATTCTCATGTCTAGCTGACAATAAACCCAGAAGGTCACACATACGAACCGATAATTATTGATAATAGTTATCATATTTTTGTAATGACAAAAATAAATATGATCCGATATTTTGATCAAATAAGATTTTAATTTTTTAATGTAAAGAATAGATTTCTTGACAAATTATACGCTAGCACCCTTAAGTCTGAGAAATATTTTGATAATTCTTTTAATATATCATAAATATAATTTATTAATATATAAAAAGTTAGAAAATATACTAAGATATAAAGAATTTAATAAATAAAGATGTTTATTTATTATTAATTAAATAATTTTTATTTAAATAAAATGAATCCTTGAATGATAAGTGGCATTATATGATATTGCCAAGTGTTAATATTTTCTTAATACTTATCCATTCATTATTTATGGCTAGTATTAATTCTTTAATTTGATTAAAGTATTGATATATATATATTAAATATATTATTTAAAGTTTGATTTGGTCAAACTTTGATATTTGTCTTCAATATTATAATTGTTATATATTTAAATATAAATAAGTTTCTCTTTTTTATTAATTAATTTATTTAATTAATATTTAATTATTATCTATTAATATGAATTAATAGATATTAATTATTTTATCGAATTCATGAAACATTGTTTCACAAATGTTTATGGTTTATATATCTTTTTCTTATCAATTTATTGAAATTGAAAAGATGAAAAGACAAATTGTGTATCTTTTCAGATATATCTTGGAATGGGTTGAAAAAGTTATTGGCTTACTTTGAAAGAGTTTAAAAAATTATTTCTTTACTAATCTTATTTGAGAAGCCAACTTACAAGAGAAGCCAAAATGAATGTTCATAAAAAGGAAGTTTTAAGCTTTTATTTATGATTTTCTTTTCCATAACACTTTTCCATAAAAGAAACAAAGAGAAAGAAAGAGAGAAAGGGAAGAAAAGAAATTGAAAAATTGTTTCATAATTTTCTCTTCTTCCTAGTCTTATAATATTGATTTTCTAAATGGAGAAAATTGAAAAATAGCTTAGTAAAGCTATTAGAGTGTTCTAAGTCTCCATTTATTGGATCGAAATCATTATCAACAAACCAATGTATGGATACCATTGGAGAAAAGTTAGAGACAGCTTATTTGATTCTAATCAAAGTATAATAATTTCCATTTTTGTTAATCAAATTGTTTAATTACTTGAAAATTTTAGAAGTTTGCATTATTATGCCATATATGATCCTTGTATGATTAGACATGAAAAAAGTCATCCTTATTATCCAACATTTGTCTAATGAACTATTGTTATTTTTAACATAAATAACACACTCAAGAGCAATTAAAACAAAATTTTATTTTTCCAACCAGTATTCATTCTTTATATAACAAAAGTATGTCATTTATATGATATTACAAAGCAATAATATATAATATATATCACAACATCATACACATTTACATAAGAATACATTACAATATACTAAGTACAAACATGCAAAATGTTATATCCCTAATATTGTATACAAGTTAGGAAGAGACTTAAGAACTACTGCACTCTGGTCCACCTGAATATGCATTGCCTACTCACAAAATTTATGGTAATGAGTTCTCACATATATGGCAAGGGGTAAGCTGCCTACTCAATAAGTAAATAAACAATATAGTATACTAAGCATTTATAATAGCATGTATATGCAAAGTAACATACACATATACTATCATATATATTCATTATTATAATTTAATCACATTACATATTATCACCGCACATCACTTCAATCAAATCATCAATCACACATTTATTTTCACATAAATACTTAAAACTTTTAATTTTATCACTTATACATTTTTAATTCTTTTTGGGCCTAGTTTGCTATAATTGTTAAGATTTTACTCTTACCTATAGTGCATCTTTTAATATCACTTCCACTTTTTTAGGATAATGCATCAACCATATATCATATCGCAAATCAAATAGGCTCACCCCTAAATTGGTGATTATTCTTACCTAAGTGATCATCTTATCCTATGTATACATAGTGCCTATTAAATCCCAACTAAATTTTAGATTTATAGAGTACTAATGTAAGTAAATGATTGGTGTATTAATTAAGGCAAAAACTAAATAGAAATAATTGAGGGATATTTGGGTAATTTTGGTACAATTACTATAGCAAATGCAAAAATTTGGACCGGTTGATACGAAATAAAATTTTGTAACACATAAGGTACCATGCCATAAATGGAACTCTGATCAAATAAGTATTGAGAAAGTTATGACCTTTTATGCTAGACATGTAATATCGCGAGCCGATTTCGAAAGTAGCTCACCTATAGTTGAATCGTTTTTCATAAATCTTAATATCAGGTGAAAGCTCATGATGTGTAAAGTCTAACACCATAAATGGCACTCAATTTGGGTAAAGAATGATAAAGTTATGACATTTTTATGAAAATGTCGAAAATAACTTGAAAGTTGAAAAATCAAGCATATTATGAATATAGATTGCAAAACAGAAGTCGAAATGTAGAATGAGGTGAGAAGTAACCATTTTGCCAGAAATAATAAATTTTCTTAAAATGACCATTTTGCCCTTATTTGCATATATAAATATGTATACGAGTTAGCTCGTTTGTTCATTTCATTTGGGTAAGGGAGGAGAGGAGAGGAGAGAGAAAGTAGAGCTAGTCGTAACTTTGCGCACATATGTTAGATTGACTTTTCGTTTACACGATAGGACAAGTGTCGATGAGAGGAATTAGATTTTGACCTTTCATTACCAGAAATGTTGCCAAAACAATATTTGTGTGCCATTATAGCATTATTGAAAAATCAACGTTTTTTTGCAATTTAACTTCTAAAATCGAAAGTTTTTCCTCTTAAAAGCAAATAACCTCCTGGTGAGTAATTCTTCACTATAAAACTTGATTTTTTATGAGTTTAAGAGATGGATAGATGACGGTCTATAATTTGGTAATTTTGTGGGTTTGTTTAAAGATTGGTGATGAATGATTATATTAGATTGTTATAGAAGTATGTTATATTGGATGATTCTAATATAGGATATATTATAATAAGAAATATTTAAAAAGATTTAGGTTAGAAACACTTGCACACCAAGTGTTCAAAAAATTGTTTAAGTGAGTGTAAGTGTTGAATTTTATAAATTTATTGACTATTAATATTGCTAGGCATAATGTGATAAATGACATAAGAAAAGAATATCATAAAATTTATGAAATTATCTAAATTACAGGAAGGCATATAGGTTGCATACCAAGTGTTCGATACAATGTCTAAGTGAGGTGTTGATTGATTTATTAATGATTAATGATTTGAGATGCTTTGAAAAGTGAGTTATGGAGTTCATGGACTATGGTATTGATGTATGTATGTATATGTTTGAGTAATGATTTGAGATGCTTTGAAAAGTGAGTTATAGAGTTCATGGACTATTGTATTAATGTATGTATGTATGTTTGAGTCTAGGAGGCCAACTCTAACTTTGGCTAGCATGTGGATCGCAATTCAAGTGTTCGACGAACTTAAGCTCAGACTTAGATTAGAATATCAACGAGATGAGGTAAGTATTTCACACAATGATTACCATGTGTTTATATATAGACATATACATATATGTATGTGTTTGTATTAGAATATGCTAGAATGTATTTTCGATACGGTAAATGTACAAGATATGG